>PVKH010023715.1:0-13792 GCA_004027955.1 Chaetophractus vellerosus
TTGGCTCCACATAATTTTGCATTTTCTTGCATTGTATACATCATAAGTCTATACCAGGACTCCAACAAGTCCATTCTAGTCCATAGTTGTTCCCCCAATCCTGAGAAGTCTGGAATGGTGATGACCCCTCCACAATGCAAGGGATTACCCTGACTGCACCTGCAGGCTCTCTGGATTCCCCTGCATAGCCATTGAAGACAAAATTTGATGTACAATTAGCATTGTTGAAAACGCAGCCAGAGTATCTGGGAGAGGGTTGCAAACTGCTAGAAAAGTAGCTTAAAGCTCCGAACCACTCACCAAAAAATATATACACTGAGTATCTGGAAGCTACATTATAACACTGAATTCTCTAACTACCACCCATAAGAACACTTAAATAACAGCAAAATGCCAGGGGATTTTTATTAACAGTATTTTTAGGTCAAAGTTTTAAAATATCTTACAATTTTATATACAAATATACTAAGCCACAAGGCAGGCCCTATAACAATGAGTTACACAGAATCTGAATTTAATAATTTAAATGTGATATGGTTAATATAATACATACTGCCTAAGCATCTAAACTAAAATCTTTCAAGTAAAGTGATAATTAAAACTTTAAACTTAGTTTCAATTTCTGTTCAGAAGAGTCATGTCCATCTGTATTCTAGCAAGTGATGACATTCCATAACTGTAAATGTAGAATGTTGACAGACACAGTACTTTGAATTATACTGGACTGAAGAAAAGCCTATGTACATGTGGCTCTGTACCCTACATGCAGCTTTTTAATTATAGCTGGTTTTAGCAAATACTTTGACTTCTAAAAGTTAAGGATGAAAGCACTTCCTAAACATGAACAAACTTAGTTATAAGTAGGTGACACCAGTTCCTCTTTCCCCTCTACGTGTCATGAACTCAATGTTACATTAATTCCTGATGTAGATTTGTTTGTGGACCATACAGTTTCCATGCTCTTCTTCCAAAGGCAGCTACCATCTGCTTTACAACTTCATTGAAGAACAATGTGGCAAGGTGAGCATGCAGAAGTGAGTGAAATTCAAAAGAAATTGAAAAATCCAAAATAAAAGTTCTTGGATAGCCAGGAAGACCCGGGCTAAAACGCCAAGCAGTCTCTAATGATTGAAAAGTCTACCAGGATGCCTTTCCCAAATGTGGTTTCAACTAGGTTACTAATGGTGTATATCACTCCAGCACAGGTAGAAACCCAAATTTTCATAAGTGTTTTGCAGCATCCAGATATCTTTGATACTATATCTGATTTTTCGCACCAAGGAATAAAATGCTTATAATTCTCCACTCCTGAGGCCACATCATATATTTCCTGCATAGAATATCTATAGTTCTCCTCTAGGGTATTCTTTTCTTTTGTTTATAAATGGTGCAGCAATTTTGAAGGAAGTTCTTGCATATATCGCCTTAGGCACACTGGGGGTACATAGTAGAAGAGCACTGCCCATCAACATACCACAGGAAGTAAATACCTGACATTCCACACAGGTTCCTGCACTGGAGCAGGGGCTCCAGCTGCTGCTGCCAACATCAGACAGTGGTGGGATGCTGTGCTTAAGGACAAAAATCCCAAGAATTCATATTTTTATATGGTAAGCCCACATCCAGTTCCTTTTCTGTAAATGACTCACTTTTACTTCATTATTAGCTCTGAAATAGAAGCCTTAAGTTCAAATGCCTTTATGGGCCAGGGATTCAATAGAGAGTGATAGAAATATGGAGATTGTATGCTCACCTAAGATTAACCATATTTTCCTTGCTTTGACATAATATTTTTGTAAGAAAAAAATTAAAGCATACTTTTGACTAAATAATCAAAAGGTGTTAGACATCTAAATCATCTCACTTTGCACTTCTCATATAGTCATTATTCCTTCTATTGTTTACCTTTGTAGCTTTAATAGCTTCATTGCTATTTCTTATAGTAACTATAGAGTGTCTCTCAACCCTTACTTTGTAATATAATATTAAAATCCCCATCCTTTCCTTCAGCTCTCTCCAGTCCCCTTCCCTATCCACCAACCTCTACCACCTATAGATTTACTGTGACATTGTCATTGTTAATAATATTTGCATTATGTTCTATAGTCATTATCTTCCATACTTTATCTAAAGATTGATAACAAAACTTGAAAATCAATAAACAGCACTTATATTTAATAAATATAAAAATATTGCTTATTCCAGAGCCAAATAAAGTTCTATCTATGACTCCTTTTCTTTCTTGTATTTTCCTTGAGTTTCTATATTTTTCTTTCCTTGTATTATTTGTGTCTTTTCAAACACTCCTTTCACAGTATGTTTTATAATGTCCCATTTTTGTCTCAGAACCCTCCCACCTACCAAAGCCCTCCACATTCTTATACGAATCTTGTAACATAAAGAAACATGATGAATTGCTTGCCTTCTAGAACTAGTTCATAACTACCACGCCACATCTTTCTCTCTCTTAAATTATACATTTGTTTTGCTCACATTCAACCTCTAGTAATTTTGTAAGAAATGCAACACTGGAAGATAATATCCTCGGTCTTTAAATGTCCGAAAATGTACTTCTTCTACCCTTGCCTTTCATTGATAGTTTGGGTCTGGAATTCTGAGTTGCAAATCATCTTCCTTCAGTCAATCGAAAATTATCGTAATTCTTTAAAACTTGCTCCAAGTATATATTTGTTTTCTCATTAGAACTCTAATTTGTAGGATATCACACTTTGGGGTCGCTCACTTTGATGCTTAAATTTTCCATTTTCTTTTTCCTTTTGGTTTGAATTATTGAGAAATTCCCACTACTTCAAATGACAAATTTTCCACTGAATATAGATTTGGCTATCTTTACTTTCATTTCCAAGAAATTTTCTTGTTCATTTATTGTTCCTTTTCATATCATCCCCTTGTTTTATCAATATTTTCTTGAATCTCCTTAAGAAATATAATTTGGGGGGGGGGGCTCTTTTATGATCCCTTGTCTGTTTTCTATAAGATAATTTTGCTACTGTTTTTTCATTTACCTTGGTCTCTCATTATTCATGTTGCAGATTTGTCTTAAATTTTTTCATAAATCATTCCTTAAATTCCTGGAAATAGTTTATATTACCGATTTTTATATTAAAGAATGAAAGAGAAAACACTGAACTCTCTGTACTTAAGTGGGTTTTGCTGATTAGAAGACTATTTAGGATGAGTAAGCAAGACCCTAAGTGCCAGCATAAAGGGGCTTTTTCTATGATTCTAGAACTCATCCCTAGTTGTCCTTGTTGTTACTGGGCAATACATGAAACTTCACTCGAGTAGAAATCTGTATTGCATGTGTTAAGGAAAGATGATGGAGAAGGGAAGTGGTAATAATTTGCTATTGAAACGTTTCCATAGGAAGCGGAGGAGGGGAATAGAAGGCTAGCTATTCCATCTATACATGTTTGATTATTTTACTTCAGCCCCAATACTCATTCCTGTATGCTATTTTTCTTGGCATTATTGAGCCCAAAGCGTCTGAAGGCTTGTTCAGGGCAAAGGGGCTCCCTCTCAACTTCAAGTTTCTTTCCATATCCAAGGAAGTTCCCTCTGCCTTGCTTCACCCTTAATACTCCATCCAACTCATGGCACCTTTTTGACCCCTTAGTTTAATTCCTCAGTTAATAAGATTTCCAGGAGTCTAGATAAAGCTGTACCTCATCCTTCATCTTAAAATGGATACTCACCTGTTTTAAAGCGACCCTTCTGACCTAGAGAAGCTATCTTTAAAATGCCTATGAAAAGAAATATATGAACAAACAAAATTATTACACTGTTGCATATCACCATAGGGATGATGGCAATGATGTTGTTCAGAATGACTGAAACAAGGCTTTCTGTTGAAATAAATACAAAATCCACAACTGCACATATCTTACTAGTAGGGTAAAAGTAATACTACTGATTTCATGTTTCTGAAATGCCTTATATTCTGTCTTTTGGGGGAGAATGTGGCAACTGATTAAAATTAGTAAAAATAAAAATAAAGATTTTTGAAGTTCAAAATTATTTAATAAGACAGTTACAAATATCTTACATTTGTTGAGGGTATTTTTCTTTCCAAAGAAATGGGGATAATATACATGCTATCTCATTTGAATTGGAATTTTATATAGATAATAAGAATTTATGCATTTTTAAGCAGAATGAGCCTATTGTTTGTCTGCAACAGCAAACGGAGTGCCTCATAACTAGCAATTCAGTGTGTTAATTCAGATGCACCATCCAATTATCTACCATTCATCTCAACTTAGTGAACAACAATAAAAGTCTTTTTGAAAAGCTGTGACAAAACTTCTGCTCTACATTTACCAAATAGGGGAAATGCTATCCCTAAGTCAGAAGGTTGTCCCAACAGAATATAAATTGTTAAAATTGTTTGGCACGATGTATCAGTTAATATCACAGTGAGATTCTGACATGAAGTCAATAGTTTAGTGTTATTAATGAAACATACATTGTTATAAAGGAAATCTGACCAAGCAATGTAAGAACTGTGTGGCAACTGAAATTGGCATCCCCTCAAATAACACAGCATTCCCCTGGAGCCACAGTACTGCCAACTGCCAATTGACCACAGGGCCCAAGCCCACAATTCTAAAAGTAGACAAAGGTAATTAGATGCAGATTTAGCATCCCCAGTCACCTGCTAAATGACCTATATGCATATATGCAAGAGCTACAAGGTCTGTCTCACTTCCTCAGAGACTGATGGAAAAACAGAGCATTTGTTTTATTTACTTATTTTTTACAGAATCAAGAGCACCAATTGTCCAGTCTTACTACATGAGGATTTATTAAACCATAGAAGGAAAGCAATTAATAGAAGAACACCTTAAAGAAGGAAGAAAGAGAGGTAGGGGGAAGAAAAAAAGATATAGGTAGAAGAAAAGGAATATTTCAAAATGATAAACTGTATTTACATAAGGAGAAAATATAAAAGTACATTTAAAATCTACAGGATATGGGTAAAATCTTGTTCTGGGACAGGATGGTTTCTAATATTTTTCAAGACAAATAACATACAGTCCCATTTAAGATTGAACTATCAACAGAATCAGTATGATATGAGCCTCAGGTATTCAGACAAAGAAATAGAATTTGCTATTGGAAAAAGAGAAACGATTGTACCAATTCTGAAACTATGACAGTCAGTAATACCATTAACCCTCAATTCATTTAGAAGATCTTAAAAATCTACAGTTTCTAAGTGCTTTTTTAAAAAATCCAGACACGTGGAGTGACATTATCAGAAGTACCTAATTTAAATAATGTGCAAAATCTAATCAAGTTTCAGTCTGTCTAAAATAAAATTTATTTTAAAACTAAACAAAAGGCTTTAAAAAGTTTTTTAGGAAATTAGACAAAAATATTTTTAAAAAATATACATGTTACATTACATAGAATTCTTTTAAAAAGTAAACCATACTTAAGAAAAAAATAACAGAAACTTCAGTAGGATTTCCCCAATTATTTCATTTCCTAATATAATTTAAAGGTTTTAACAGTACTGAAGGGGAAAAGTTAGCTTATTTAGTTTAGTTGTAAAATGTAGATATTAACTGGGGATTGCAGTCTAAATCTTATTTAGTTATGGACTGAAACAACTATTCCTTTACCAAATTTTAAAATTATATTTCTTCCTGTCTGCATCACTCTGTATTAATTTCTTGGTGTAATTTTTGTGGGGGTCAGTATCTAAGTAGAGGCAACGTCGATGATGACTGTTGTTGAAGAAAATCACTCTGGTTTTCCCAAGTTTATTGTCCTCACCATAATTATCTTCATTTCCTAATTAATCCAGGGCTATGACTTTTTAAACAGAAACATTTTTTTTGTTTCCAACTCTAGAAATCTGAGTTTGTCAGTTGGGTTTTCTTCTTTCACTTTCAAAGGCAAAATTTATTCAAATAGGAAACAAAATAGAACTCTGGGTTCTGGTTTTAATTCTGCTACTCTGAGCTTTGTGATTTTGTGCAGACAGTTTTAGTCATTTCATCAAAGTAGCATAGCTCTTGCCCTGCTACTTATCTTACTACCTTGGACAAATTACTTAACTTTTCTGTGCCTCCATTTCCTTGTCTACAAAATGGGGAAAATAATAAAACCTACTTCTTGGGGTTATTTTGATTAAATGACTTAATATTTGTACACCACTTAGAACAGTGTCAGAACACAGTTAATGGCTATGTTTGCGTAAATAAATGAGAATTAATAGATAAATCTATAAAATGATATTCTAGAAAGGGGAGGGGAGGGTAGGGGAGGGGAGGAGCAGGGAGGAGAGCTCTCTTTAGGTAATTTCAATTTATGCAAATTGATTTGGTAGCAGTGGGCCCAAATAATGCCTTAGGTCAATTTAGCTACATTTCACATACCCTAACAGTATTCTTTTCCTCTTCAATGGCCACAATAATCACTATCCAAAGAAGCCAGTTAGAAATTTGGAATTTTCTTTCCTATGGAAAGCAAAATTGTTTTGTGGTCACGAAAGCAAACAAAGAAGTAAAAATGGAACAACCTGAACCTTAAAGCCTGGAGTGCACCTGGTTAGGGGAAAGGACAGAGGAATAAGTTCTGACCAGCTCTTTTTGTTTTTGCCCAGCATTCATGCCTTTTTCCCAGGACAGAGGTGGACACCATCTAGTGACAGTGATTCACGATAGCTACCACAAAGGAACAACTCATTTCCAATTGTCCAATCCTTTTAACAAACACTGATGAAGCAAACTGAGGCTAGAACAATTGCTAGCATATTTGCTAGGACCAAATTCTATTATCCAGACTTGCCACTAGAAAGAGAATGGAATAAGCCACAAGCACTATGTCTCATTAAGCCATGGCTCTGATGCCCCTGCTGGCCTGTGCTGTGTGCAAGCACAAGGTAGGCAGTAGATCATAGTGGTTCCGGCTAAGAAGAGTCCCCAAGCACAGTCTACAGATGGTGACAAAATAAATTACCCATCCAGGATGAAATTTTCATCCACCTTTCGTTAAAATTTTTTAAAAATAAATAAATGCAATGTAGAAAAACTCACAGGAAGCTAAATTTATTCTTATTAATGAAAGAACCAGTCTTTATTTTGAGAATCTGTTCTTCCATCTCAGTTGGGTTTATACGTCCACCCGTTGTTATTTTAAAAGTCAGTGAAATTCCACGTTGAGGACTATTAGAGCATTGGCTTTGAGAAAGGAAGAACTGGTGTGATACTTGTCCATAACACTTATTAACTACATGACTGAGTAGGTGAATCCTTGTTTATAGAACGGGGAAGCAATATTACCTAATGCCCATATGACTGTTGTAAAGATGTAATACAAAAAAAAGATATAATAAAATATAAGACCTGTTATATGCTTGCTTACCACAGAACAAGTACAAAATAAGCATTCAATGAATTTTAGTTATTCTATCAATTTATAAATCAATTTACCATTCTTAACTCCCTCGTAAATAAGCTGAGGTAAAGGTGTGAGCGTGTGTGTGTGCACATATGTATGAATTTCCAAGTTTTTTTTTCATTTTCTTTACTTTAAACTAATGTTAGTATTGCATAGGTTTCAATAGTCTTTGAAATCTTATTTTCTCCAACTGAAACTAATAATATAATATAATATATGATGAAATCCTCAAGAGGAATTCAAGTCAGCTGTTATACTTCTAAACTACAAAAGATGCATAATCCTCACCATATGTCAAAAAATATTTTATTAACAAAAAATAGGTGCTTTGCTTATAGTATCAAAGTAATTAATATAATATTAGGCAAGCATTTACATTGACATTTACCGCTATCTCTGAAATGTAATTTGGATGACTGTGCAGTCTGTGCTTAAATTCCTCTTTTGTTTACAGTGGCTGCAAGACACCACTTAGACTATGTACCAACCAACAGTTCAGTCACATTTTTTCTATAATATTATACAAGTACTTGTATAAGAGTTAAGTAGCAATTCAATATAGTTCTATGTATAAACCAGAGTCCCAGTTAATTCCCCATCATATTAAAGCCTGATATGATATACCTTGGGCAGCTCCTGCCTATCTTAACAGCAGGCACTTCTTAAAAATGCAAAAGAAGTCTGAGTATTTAATGTGGACAGTGTTTTATAACATGTAGTATGGTCACAAATATGTTCACTACTCTCCCTACTTCACCTCTGAAGCTATCTTGAGAGGATTAACCATCAAAATGGAACCACTTGTAACAAACAATATTTTGATTCTTGCTTTAGTTGTGAAGGGTGGGTGTTCTACATTATAGTAGTGTAGTCATTAAGAGACATCATGAAAGTTCATGTGGATTATAATTATGTGGACATATGAGGAATTAAGACCCTCAGGGGAAAGGAACATCTCCTCTGGTTTTCCTTATATTTTAATTTTATGCCCCAGCAATTTTTTAATAACTTGTGGTAACAACTTTTAAAAATTAATAATTTTAGCTTAAACAAATACGACCTGAGATATATAAAGAAAATGTAAACATGGAATACTCATAACTGAAAATGAATTTACAAGGGACATTATAAAATACATTATTTAGAATCATACAAATGCCTTTAGTCACCTCAAAGAATTTCTTAGTAATGAATCTAAGATTAAGTATATGATCATAAATGGTGGTAATGGTAGCACAATATTGTGAACATAATTAACAGCATTGAAACATATACTAGAAAGTGGATGAAAGGGGAAATTTTAGGTTGTATATATGTTACTAGAAAAAAATTTTTAAAAAGAGACAAAAGACTGTAGAATACAGTCAACCCTAATATAAATCATTCACGATAGTTAATAGGACAATTATAACAATATTATTCATCTGTCGTAAAAAGGCACCACACTAATGCAAAATGTTAATAATAGGGCAGTATATGGGAACTCTGTATTCTATGCATGACTGTTCTGTAAACCTACAACTTCTCTAATAAAAAATAATAATAAAGGTAGATTAGTAAAAGAAAGCCCCGGAAAATTTAATACACATAGAAATATTGCGCATACTTGCAAAGTTGGGTTACAAACTCAACTCTATTTACCAGAGATCAAAGCAAAGAGAGAAACTTCTACATGATGCAGTGTTCCTAATACAACAGGCCAGTGAATAGAATGAAGCACACTGTGTCTCCTGGCATTAATGTCTGAGAAAAATCTCCCCCACTGGGCCTTATAAAAGTGACTTTCCTTAATGAACTCAAAAAGTTCTCCAGCAGCACACTTACCATCAATACTTATTGCAAATCAAGAATCTTATTCTAAAATGCAGCTCAGTGTAACAATTTACCAGACACCCAAATAATGGTAAAAGTACATAGGTCTCTTATGGTCTTGTTTGAGCCAGGAACGAATTTAGAATATATGGAAGACTGAATGGGCTATACAGAGTACAGGCCAGTGTTTTTAAAAACTATGTTCCACAGAAGAGTCAACCTCTGTCATAGCTGCCAGAGAAAGGGTGAGAGAGGGTAAAGTGGCAGATATGATAAGGTTCTCAGTTCCCACTCCTGTTTTATCCAGAGCAGCTCCTGCTTATCAGTTTTATTATTGGTCTCTCATTTTTTAAGAGAGAATCTGCTGAAAAAGACAAAATGGGTTTATCATAGTATTCATTATAGCAGTGAAAAAATTTATATAAAACATGAAACTTCAAAGATATGGTAACAGTAATCACATATATAATTCAAGTACACAGAGAACTATTGTGCATAATTGTTAAAGTTGGGTCACAAATTCAACTCTGATTTTACCAGAGATCAAAGCAAAGAGAAAAAGCAATTCAAGATTCAGGGTCAACATGACCCAATTATTTGCTGCCATTACAGGTAATGATCGTGAAAATTGAAAATAAATATAGAAACTATATATACATAATTGAAGCATAGGCAGACTTCCAAGGAAGAACAAGTGCTCCGCATGGATGACCAATAATTACTGAATTAATGTGCATATTTGTTCTTACAAATCTCTTTGAATTCTCTAAGTATCTAAGTATTAAATTTCAAAATGGAAATCTGGAGATATATATATATATAATTAAATAATGTGCCTTAAGACAGAAATTATAAATATAAATCTAATCTGTTAAAATGATAAGTGGTTTATCAAAGCAGACGTCTAGGGCCAAAATCTTTAAATATCTCTTATGTTTTCAAACATATGCTTGGTGTTTATATGTGTGTGGGTGGGTGTGAGCAATTTTTTAAAAATTTCACCAAATAGTATCAATATGAGTATATATGCATAGGTCTTGGTTTGATGTTTCACATAGGTTTATTCTGATGACAGGAGTAGAAAGGATTTACAACCAAAGCCTAGTAAAATCCTTTGAGAATTAGGCATATAGTCAATAAGGTTTTAAGTAGTGATCTTGTTTGATCCCAATGTTTTCAAAATGTCTACATGTTTCTACTGATAGGGAAACAAACCTAAGGAGCATGATATATTAAAAGCCATAGAAAAGACTGTGTTGTTTATTTTAATAGGTGTCTTGTGAGAATATGAAGTCTAATAACACAAATGAGTGAGAGGATAAAACTATAGAAACTGCCCATTTTTATAAAGTATACCATGAACATTCACCAGAGACATCTGGCATTGTTATTTATTTTAAATGGTTGGACTTAATAGTATATGATTTACTCTTATTAATTGTTTTCTTTACTATTCTTGTTATTCAGAGACACCAATATAGCTAGCATCACTTTATTTACCCAAATAGAAAGAGTAAATAAAAACATCCATCAGTTGCTTGTTCTCTCAATCTCTCCCTAAAATGCCAAAATCTTAATAAGCTACACAATCTCTTTCTATTAAATAGAAATGTTCTTGTTACAACTACCACTTCTAAAAATCAAGTTGACATGATGGAAACATTTTATTTCACTCCGACATAACTGTGTTACCTGAAATAAATGCACATTACATTAAAGAGTTAAGTGTCTCAAAATACTTATCTATAAGAAGTCAGAAGACTTCTCTACCAACATCATAATTCCACTTTCATTATGTGTGTGCTATTTTTAAATGCAAAAATTGGATAGAGGAGAGTGTCAGGTGATTTATAAGTAACAGTTTTAAGCAAAATTGCCTTGAACACACTCCTGCACACAATACTCACAGCACATAACCAGCTGTTTTAGAATATGACTAGATAGCATCAGAAAAGCAGTAACTCCACTGATTCCATTTCCAGATACTTTGGCAAATGCTCATATGCCCATAGTATCACACCTCTCATATATATTTGAAGCAATAAGGAAACCTGTAAATTATTTAGGGTAAGTGATTCACTTTACAGATCAATTTATAGCCCCCAAATATTTTAAGTTGATCCATCTGCTCTTTATATTAAAAGAGAAAACTTTTCACCTGTTAAGAACCATAGAAAAGTATTCACCCAAAAATGATGTCATGCCCCAGTTTAATTTCAGGTAGGAAAGTTGAGCAATGCCACCCATCAGATCCTCTGAACTCACTTCCTCAATTTTACAATGACTCTTAAAGAATATGAGTCAATTTAAGGACTTGCAAAATTGTTTTTCAGCTTTTTACCTAAGATCAAGTGTAAAGACTTGCAGAGAGGGGCAAATCCAGTCAGTGAGATTAACTAGAAAGAAGCAGAGGGCTTGTGTTTCAACATCTCTTCAACTAGTCCTAAATTCCCATTCATAAAAGACTAAATGAAACAAACAAACAAAGGAAGCAGAATTCAGCTCTTAGTATGTAGGCTTATTAGCATAGCTGGGTGACTTGGACAAATATTTTCAGCTGCATTCTAATCAGTCAACCAAGCAGTTTTTACTAAGCACATACTAGCTTTCCACCACTGTGTTAGGGTAAGCATATCTCAGACAACATCTGGTCCTACCCGTCTCTCTGGTCCAGAAAAAATCTAAACCTGCAGCATACAGTATATCCTTTGAAAAAGCTTTTTTGTCTTCCTCTCCAAACCTGATCTGAGATATTTGCCCCTACTTAAGCAAGCTGCTTAAGTCCTGGAATCGGATGAGCATCACAGAAATGGTGAGTTTAAAGCATTTACTTAAACAAGCAGAGCAGCCAGGGAAAATTCTCAATGGAGTTTAAGATGGGAAAGTGCATACAGAAAAGATGTGAAATCCTATTTTGTTCCAAACAGTGCAGAGGAATACATGTTTCTTCTTATGTTCAAAGCCTGCCTTTGGCTATGAAAATACTCCAAATTTATCCATCTCTGAAATCACACAAACAGAGTTTCAATATTAAGGTTCTAATTCTGCAGGGAAGAGGAGCTTGTAAAGATCAAGAGAAAGGAAAGATTTGTAATGCAAAGCAAATGTCGGGATAAGGAAAAGGAAAGGATGTGGCTATCCAAGGATAGGAAAATGGCATGGGAAGGTGAGAGGTTCAAAGTAAGAGTCACTAGAAGATTGACCTTACTTTTTAATATTCTCAAACTGGCAGGATTCTTTAACACTAGAGGGCACGAACGCAAACGGGGCGGGAGGTGGGGGTGGTGTAGAGAGAGAAAGAGAGAGACAGAGAGAGAGAGAGAGAGAGAGAGAGAGAGAGAGAGAGAGAGAGAGAGAGAAAGCGAGAGAGAAAGCCTGCTCCTGAGCAAAGGCAGCCTTCACATAAAGGTTGCTGAAAACCTGGGGGAGGGGAGGGGCAAGGAAACCCGAAATTTCATGCTGTTTCTGAAAAGAGTGACCGCTATCTCCCCCAAGGAAACCGCTCTCCAATGGATTGAGTGGATAGCAGTTTGAGGGAGGCATGCCTCCTCCTTCCCTCCATCCGCAATGCTCTTCTCTGCTTGCAACACCTTTGCCACAGGAAAGCTCCCACCCTTTCGAGATTAGTTTTCCCTGAATCCCTAAGCATGTGTTGCCTCCCTTCTGCCTCTTCTCTGTAGCTGCCAGGAAAGGCTGGAAAGGTAGACTATCCACCTGGAAACTCAACGGACGGTAGTCAAAGAAGAGGGCACCAGGAGCGGTCCACAGCTTTCCCTATCCAGACCGCAGCCTTCCTGCGCTCTGGTCAGCACAGCGCAGCGCCCTCGTACCGGCCGGGGAGGGGAGGCTAGTTCACAGCACTCCGCTCTGGCCCTTACGCCCCTCATTCAGCCCCCGGGTTCCCCGACAGCCATAACAATGGTAAGCTGCGTCCATCGCCGCGTCCCCACCGTCCCCGCGCAGGGTGGTCTCTGCACCTGGAGGAGCACTGCAGGCGGTCCAGGCATGCTCCCCTGACCAAAGCGCCTCAGGATCAGGTTGCTAGTGCTTGGGCAGAGGACAGAGCAGGGGGTTGAGGAGAGGGAGACACACATCTAGAGACAGAAACGAGAGTGAGGGGGAAAAAATACTCCAAGACAGAGGAACAAGCTGAAGAGATAGAAGAAAGGGATACAGAGATCGCAAGAGAGAATGAGAAAGAATAAAAGACCAACAGGCACAGAGGAGGCGGAGAGAGTGTCAGTGACAAAAAGAAACTGAGTCAGAGACAGACAGACACAGAGAGAGAGAGAGAGAGAGAGAGAGAGAGAGAGAGAGAGAGAGAGAGAGAGAGAGAGAGAGAATGAAAGGCAGAGGAGTACTGAAAGAGAGAAGCACTGCGAAACAGGAAGAGAGGAAGGCAACCGTCGAGAAAAACGCCCCAGATGAGGAGCTTCCCCGGTATTGGGCTGTGTAAAATCTCCCGTGCCTTAGCCGCCGGCTGCCGCAGATGGTTGGAGAAAGTTAACTGGCCGGGAGGCCGAGCGGCCCCCGCCGCAGAGCGCCACCA
>PVKH010023716.1:0-13792 GCA_004027955.1 Chaetophractus vellerosus
AATAATCTACTTTGGGGCATGATCTCTCAAAATTGATGGTTTGTTGGGTAGCATCCTTTTATCTTTAAAGTCAGGATAATGGAATTCTAACTTTCAGTTGAGAATTTTCTTTCATAAACTCATTCTCATACTTCTTTTAATCCTTCACTATTTTAGGTGCTCCTGACCTCTGATAAAGCTGCAGCCAATTTCTCAGATCGTTCTTTGTTGAAGAATTTGGGTCATTGGCTAGGAATGATTACACTAGCTAAAAATAAGCCCATCTTACACACTGTGAGTTTTGGCTCAAAGTTCATGTAAAATTTGAGAATGTTATGTCTAATTATGTCTAAAAGTCTTGACTCTTTTCCTAGGACTTGGATGTAAAGTCTTTGCTGCTAGAAGCATATGTTAAAGGACAGCAAGAATTGCTCTATGTAGTGCCCTTTGTTGCCAAAGTCTTAGAGTCTAGTATTCGTAGTGTGGTGAGTAGATTTTAATACTTTATTGATGGCTAATTTGCTTTTTTTGTACAAGGTCAAGAATTTATATCCTTAGTCCCTATAAAAACAGACCTTGTTCAGTTATTCCCTTTTCCTCCACGGAACTTGGGTTTCCAGTTTGTGAGGCTGGGTAAAATTAAAGGACAGATTGTAATGGGTGGCTTTGGTTTTGGTGCTTTTTCTGAACTATGATATAGGTGGGGAGGCTTATAGATTTTGTTATGGCCACATAAGTAGAAGTGCTTAACTGTTTTAAATAAATTAAAAGGTAATTTTGAAGCAGCTTAACATAGTAGCTTTTCTTTAGGTTTTTAGACCGCCAAACCCCTGGACTATGGCAATTATGAATGTATTAGCTGAACTACATCAGGAACATGACTTAAAGGTAAATTTGTTGCTTCTTTATCCCTTGAAAAATTCTCTGCCTTAAAATTATTTAAATTTACAGTAAATGTGGGGTATTTTGGGGGAAGCATTATAACAGTTGGTTTTAGAATAGAGAATATTATAAGTAAATCTAAAATTTTTGTCAATTCTAATCAAATATTGGAATTATGCAGTTAAACTTGAAGTTTGAGATTGAGGTTCTCTGCAAGAATCTTGCTTTAGACATCAATGAGCTAAAACCTGGAAACCTCCTAAAGGATAAAGACCGCTTAAAGAACTTAGATGAGCAACTCTCTGCTCCAAAGAAAGATGTGAAGCAGCCAGAAGAACTTCCTCCCATCACAACCACAAGTAAGTGTGATAATCTGGCTCTCCCTCTACTTACCAGAATGTTATCCTAATTAGTACATCTCCATGTATAGTATGTTATAGTTCATATAATGTGGTGATGAAACTTTGTGTGACTTTTGGTGAGCCTTCTAAATTATTAAGGAAAAGTTAGTAACTTCTAGGCTTTGTCATAACCTTAGTGGAATTCATTCTGACTATATATATGGTTTACTTACCTAAATGTGATTAGTCCATTGTTTTTCATATCCCAAGTAGGCAGAATTATCTCTTTAAGTTGTTTAAGGGTTTAGAAACCAATTACATGACATGGGGATGGGCAGACCAGGTAGACCTGTAAGGATATTGGAGTATTTGAAGGGGATCAAGAGGATTGGAAGTGCAAGATGGAGATGTGTTGAACGATTGGGAGGTATGGTTCGAATACACCAGCTTTTCTTTCTATCCTAACCCTTGGTAGCTAAGAATCCCCAAGTAAAACCAGGGGACAGTGTAGGTTGAAAATAGATTTTTATAATACAGAATAATTTCACAAGGCCTAGAACTGCCAATGTGGCATGGCCCCTCATTGATTTCTTTGCTCTGGGCCACTACTGTAGACATAGTTTTTCATGTGTTGTTCTAATATCAGTTCTATAATACCAGAATTTCCCTTGTGATCATTCAGGATGGGAAATACATAACCTGAGATATTACCCCCATCCCACTCCAGTAGTAATCTAGTTAGTTTACATTAGGTAATGACCACTTGATACCCAATTAATTTTTTAGTAAAGCCAAGAAATGCCCTCATTTCAGTTCATTTTACCACTTTACATTTAGCAACTTCTACAACACCAGCTACCAGCACCACTTGTACAGCCACAGTTCCACCACAGCCACAGTACAGCTACCATGACATCAATGTCTATTCTCTCGCTGGCCTGGCACCACACATTACTCTAAACCCAACGGTAAGTAAACATCATCCCGTTCAAGTTTGTGATAAGATGAACTGTTTGATCCTCTTTACTCTTCTCTGTGGATTTTATTGCAGAGAGCAGGGATCAGGAACTGCTATGTAATACAGTTAGGAGTGTTTTCTTCTTTAAAAGTAGTCATGACTGAACATCATATGCACTGGTTCCTCATATCCAAATTCATGATAGTAAAATAAAGTTAGCTGGCAATAAAATCTGAATCTCTGAGAATTCCTTGCACAGATCAGAAGATGCCTAGTCTATACCAGAGTGCTTTGTTCTTTATTTTCACTAGCAAGTCATTACAGCCTTGTATTAAGGCATTTCTTTTGGCAGCTAGCTGAAACTGACCTAATTTTTGCATGTGTACACAAAATTTTCAGACTAAGGTCTTGAAAAAGGACTTAGTACTTTGATTTGTTGTGGGAGACATTCTGATTTAAGGTCATGTAAAAAAATCTATCAATCCTTTTTCCTATACTTAAAGTAAGGGAAAGTAAAGGTATATTATAGGTGGTAATTTATTGGTTATTTTCAGTCTTAAAATTTTCCTGCTTAAAATGTGTTAAATCCAGGTTAAGATAACTTGGAGTTTTCATGGTCCTTGCCTGTCAGAAAGTAAAAAGGTTCACAAGTAAAGGACTGATGCTAATACATTGAACTTTTTATATTAAAAGAAATTGGAAGAATTTTAAAGAGATTATTTTAACTTGTCTTTTAAACTATAAATTATGGCACTTAATTTCTGAACAAAAACTAGATCGATATATATTTTTCTCATTTATATTACACCTAGTAGTCTCAATTTTTAAAATTCTTTTTCATTTCCAAACAAAATCAGTGAGTTTAAAGGGACCAAGTCAGGGGGCCAGCTGTAGCCCAGTGGATAGGGCGCCGGTTCACCACATGGGAGGCCCTGGGTTCGGTTCCCTGGGGCCTCTCCAAGCGGGCAGACGGCCTTGAGAGGGCGAGCCGCTGTGGGCAGGGCAAAGAGCCGCCACGGGCAGGGCAAGCCGCCTGCACGGTGAGCTGACTCGGCGCGTTGCCGCAACGGCAGGGAGACAAAGCAGACACAGAAGAACGCAAAAATGAACACAGTAAGAACAAGCAGAAAGGGAGGGGGAGGGATATGTAACAAAAATAAAAAATTTAAAAAAATAAACAAAGGAACCAAGTCAGTATTCAGACACAGTTTATACCAGAGATAAGAGATCAGAAACAATCTTACTTGTGAAGCAGATGGCTTCAGTGGACATTTTAAAATGCTCATTACTTTTAGCACTAATATTTTTTGTAAGAAGCCTTTTTTCTGTAAACTTGATTTTTTTTTTTTTTTTTTTTGTATTTTGTAAAGCTAATAGAGAAGCTGTTTTCTCTAAGGAGGACTTGAACCATAAATGTGAACTTAACAGGTCATGTATTTATAAACAGGTAATGCATCTGGTAATGAACAATTTATCCATTAATGTGGAATTTTTTTTAAAATGAAGGACACCTATCATCACATATTTCACAGAGTATACTGAATACTTTTTCTTCTCATTGGTTAGTTTTAAGTAGAAATTAGCAGGTGTTGGTTAACCTTGAATTAATTCCAAAGTCATGGGTGGGGCGGGGTGGTGTTCCTGATAGAAACCAGGTTGTCTTATTTAAACAAGCTGTTGATTTGACTTGTTTTTCCCCACTTAGATTCCCTTGTTTCAGGCCCATCCACAGTTGAAACAGTGTGTGCGACAAGCAATAGAACGAGCTGTCCAGGAGTTAGTCCATCCTGTGGTGGATCGATCAATTAAGATTGCCATGACTACTTGTGAGCAGATAGTCAGGAAGGATTTCGCTCTGGATTCTGAGGAATCTCGAATGCGCATAGCAGCTCATCACATGATGCGGAATTTGACAGCTGGAATGGCCATGATTACTTGCAGGGAACCTTTGCTCATGAGCATATCTACCAACCTGAAAAACAGTTTTGCCTCAGCCCTTCGAGTAAGTTGGTTATTTCCTTGGTAGTGTAAACTTTATTAGTTTTTTTCTGTTAGATCTTTTCTTTGCCTATAGCAGTGCATTACCATTCATTCTCATAATCCCCATATAAGTTGATAACTTCCTTCTTCTTGATTGTAAATTCACAGATTGTAAATTCTGTGAGGTGAAGAATTTTGTGTATTTTTTGCCCTCTTTTGTATCCCCAATACACGGTTTGGTGGATAGCAGATATCCAAATATTTGCTGGTCTGAAGAAATGCAGGGTTTGTAAACTATATGCAATAAGCCGACAATTTCCATTGTTAGTCATATAAGACTACTTTAAAGCAGTTGGAGTAGGACGTTGGAATTGATTTAAACTGATTTTGTATGTAAAAACAGAAGTACATATTGTTTCTTTAAATAACTCATTTATTGGTTCTGTGTCTCAGGTATCATGGTTAATAATGCCTTCATTTACAAGTTTTCATATTGTTCATCATCTTTACAACAACCTGATAAGACGCTTAGGGCAAGTGGTATTCTCATCTTACAGATTAGGAAAATGATTGTTAGACTATTTTATGGTCACAGCTAATGAGATGGAATTAGAGCCAGAACTTAATTCATTTAATTGATGTTTTTCTACTATCCTATGCTCTCTAGCTGTCAGTCTATCAACAGAACACTGTCTTTTTCTTTCTCTTTCTTTTTTTATAAATAGACTGCATCCCCACAGCAAAGGGAAATGATGGATCAGGCAGCTGCTCAGTTAGCTCAGGACAATTGTGAATTAGCTTGCTGCTTTATTCAGAAGACTGCAGTAGAAAAAGCAGGCCCTGAGATGGACAAGAGATTAGCAACTGTAAGTTCTTAGCACTCGCCTTTTAAATTTTTTTCCCCTTTTCTCTATTAGAGAAAGTGCCTCATAACAAGAACCTCAGTAACTTCTTTTGTTTGCAGGAATTTGAGCTGAGAAAACATGCTAGGCAAGAAGGGCGCAGGTACTGCGATCCTGTTGTGTTAACCTACCAAGCTGAGCGGATGCCAGAACAAATCAGGCTGAAAGTGAGAATTGTGGCGCGCATTCTTTTTCCCCCTGCACTATCCTTGTTTTCCTTATGTTCTTATTGCTTGAACACTTCACCAGGACTAGGATAGCATGGTTGTTTCTGAGAAAGCATCTCACCTCAGTAGCATTTTACTTTAAAGCTTCTTATGGATCAGGTATGGAAATAGGTTAGACATTCCCTTATGTTGATGAAATGCTATTCTAAATAGAGTTCATATGTCTGTTAGCTTTTATGTTTCCCAACTTGGGCCTCCTTGATCATATTTTCTGGTATTTTAATTTTTATTGCTAGTTGCTTATTGGTCCAAACAGAACACTGTGAAATTTGATGATTTATCCAAGCTCCAAAAGAGAATTGTATGAGAATGGTCTTACTTGAGGCATTTTCCAGTGGAAAAACTCTTTAATTTATAGATGAAGGCGACTCTGGCAGGATTCAGGGCAATGGGAAACCCTCTTTCTGAACTGTGTTTATGTGTATGTGCTGCATACTTAGGTGTTCAATCATGCTGTTATGTATGGTTCACACCTGGGTTTACCCCATGCAAACTTTCCACTTTAAAAAAGTCTCATTTGATTTTGAAGTGGGTATTATCAAACTAAGGTATTCTTTCTCCAAGGTTGGTGGTGTGGACCCAAAACAATTGGCTGTTTATGAAGAGTTTGCACGCAATGTGCCCGGGTTCTTACCTACGAATGATTTAAGTCAACCCACAGGATTTTTAGCTCAGCCCATGAAGGTAAATACTTACTTGCCTTGGATTAAATTGAGCATTTCACAGTCTTAAGTTGAATGTTTTTGCCAGTTAATGTATCACTTGCTTACTGGACCTTAAGTTATAAGGAAAAAATGCCCACAGTTATGTGTAGGTATTCTTTGTGTCAACTCATGAACAGCATACAGGGTTTTTTTTTTTCCCTAATCCATGAGGTTGATTTAGCTTTCATGTTTGGTTTATTTTTTATTTTTTATTTTTTTTAAAGATTTATTTATTTTATTACATATCTCCCCTTCCCCCCGCTGCGGCGATGCGCCGAGAGTGGTCACTGCGCAGGCGCGGCTTTCCCCGCTTGTGGGCGGTTTCTGCGTCTGTTCACGGCCGGCTTTCAGTTCGTGGGTGGCTGGCTGCGCTCCATCCGCGGGCGACCTGCCCTGCCCGTGGCGGCTCTTGCCATGTCCGTGGCAGCTTCTTGCCCTGCCCACGGCGGCTCCGGCCTGCCCATGGCGGCTTGCCATTCTCAAGGCGGCCTGCCCGCTAGGAGAGGTCCCCGGGAATCGAACCCAGGGCCTCCCATGTGGTATGCCGGCGCCCTATCCACTGGGCTTTCGAGCCGACCCCTCATGTTTGGTTTAATAGGGAATTTGCATAGTGACTTCATGGTTCCCCCCCACCACCCTTTTTTTAAAGGATTAAAAAAATTTTTTTTGAAACAATTACTTACAGAAAAGTGGAAAATATAGGGGAAAAAATATTCCCTTGAGCCATTTGAGAGTAAGTTGCTTAGGTGATGTTCTTATCACACCTGAATCCGACATGTTTACATTCTTTTATGTAGCTATGATAAAACCATTGAAATCAGTAAATCATCATGGATACATTACTACTGTCATGTCCTTAGACCTCATTCACCTTTCACTAAGTGTCCAATAATGTCTTTTATAGTGAAAGGACCTAGTTCAGAATCACATTTCATTCAATTGTTTAAAATCTCCCTCAGTTCAGTCTGGAATAGCTTCTTGTCTTTTATGACATTCACACTGAAGTTTACAGGCCAGTTGTTTTCTAGAATGGTCTGATTTGGGTTTGTCTGGTGTTTTCTCACAGCTAGATTAAAGTAATGCTTCTTTGATAGATATTACGTAAGTAATGCTGTATTCTTATATCCTGTCAGGCCTTGACAGTTGGGCTGAGAGTACTATATTTCCTATAGTACAGAAAACTTCCTTTCTCCTTCAGGTTGTAGAGGCCTTATTCAATGTCACAAGTGGTGCTGCCCTCAGACTGTCACATTATTGATGATGTTGTCTTTGATAACCCTAGTTAAGGTGGACTCTGCCAGGCTTTCCACTGTCAAAGGAAATGCCTCTTACCTCATGCCTTCCTTGCACCCCCACCTAAGTTAAGAACGCATAGTTTAGGAGGATTAGTGAAAGAACCTTACCATGTTGTTGTTTTTGGTTTTGTTATTTGTGTTTTGGTTTTCTTTTCTATTTTTTTTTTTTTTTGGAAGAAAGAAAATAAAGGGAGTAAACATACTACTAGACTTCTTGTTTGCTACGTATGCCATTGAAAATCCTCACACATTTTTACTTAACCCTCTTTGGTTGTTTTCAACAGCAAGCTTGGGCAACAGATGATGTAGCTCAAATTTATGATAAATGCATCACAGAACTGGAGCAGCACCTGCATGCCATCCCACCAACTTTGGCCATGAACCCTCAAGCTCAAGCTCTTCGAAGTCTCTTGGAGGTTGTAGTATTATCTCGAAACTCTCGGGATGCCATAGCTGCTCTTGGATTGCTTCAGAAGGTTGGTTCTTAAGCTAATGCTTTTACAAGAAAGTAGCTTTGTAAACATTTGATGACTTGCACCATCACCTGCATATTCATGCAGTTACTGTTAAGATATTAAAAATTAAAATAAAGCAAGCTCTGCTTATATAAACAGGGGATTGTCTCCAGAGTAGAATGTAGATATGGCGGTTATGAATGTGAAATCTTAATTTTTTTGTTAAGGAAAGATTTTCTGGAAATATTACTGAGGAGAATTTCAACGATAGCCCTTTCAGTTCTGAGGGACAAGTTGGAGAAATTGATCTAAATACCAGGATAATGTTGGAAGTTTTGGATTTTGACTATGTAGGTAGGGATAGAGGAACCTTTTATGGCTATGAAGAGCACAGGGTGAGCATGAACTAGATAGACCTATGGATAGTTAGTGTGTTCGGCAAGTGAAAAAGGATATTTGGCGAGTGGAGAGCTTGTTAACTTGAGGCTTAGGAAATATGTTATTGTTTCTGTTAAGGTTTGGTTTCTGGCTTTAACTGTTGAGGTGAGTCCTGCATTTTCTGTTTCTGAACACTTTTTCTCCCATAGGCTGTAGAGGGCTTATTAGATGCCACAAGTGGTGCTGATGCTGACCTACTGCTACGTTACAGGGAGTGCCACCTGTTGGTCCTAAAAGCTCTGCAGGATGGCCGGGCATATGGGTCTCCATGGTGTAACAAACAGATCACAAGGTCAGTGTCCACCTCAGAGTAGTAGTAATTATTGGGTCTGCTTTTTGATTTTCACGACCCTATTTATGTCCAGAGGTTTCTAATTTTTCTAGAAGGTAAATGGGATATTTAGAATTCTTAATTCTAGTGGTGAGAATTGTTGAATCATTGTCCTTTTTACAAGTGGTACCCACCTGCTCCCCATGATGGAACTGAAAACCCCAGTACCTTGCTTTGGGGAATAAATTATAGGTCATTTGTTTTTAAAGGTTTCAGTGATTTCAAAGCTGTGGTAATATACAAATATTTTAATGTCTCAATTGGAATCCTCTGTTTTCTAGGCTTTGAGAGCAGAGTCTGGGTTTAACACCGGGCTGCTTGTTCTACATTACTGATCATTTTGAAACTTGGATAGTGACTTGCAGATGGCTCTCAAGATATCCTTAAGTTAGAACAAATTTTCATTGAATAAAACGGATCCTTTATTTTACCTGTTACAGAATGGTTAAACCTGTATGAATACAGAAATACTGGCTTTTTTCCTAGGTGCCTCATTGAATGTCGGGATGAATATAAATATAATGTGGAGGCTGTGGAGTTGCTAATTCGCAATCATCTGGTTAATATGCAACAGTATGATCTTCACCTAGCTCAGGTATGGAAAAAATTTATTTCAATAGAAATAGGGACTCTGTTTATTGGAAAGTGTGTGTGTGCTGTAAATGTTGTTATTCTTATGTTGTGCATTCTTTGTTGCCAGTCGATGGAGAATGGTTTAAACTACATGGCTGTGGCATTTGCTATGCAATTGGTAAAAATCCTGCTGGTGGATGAAAGGAGTGTCGCTCACGTTACTGAGGCAGATCTGTTCCACACTATTGAAACCCTCATGAGGATTAATGCTCATTCCAGAGGCAGTGCTCCAGAAGGGTGAGGATGAACTGCTTTGGGGCCCCTGTACATTCAGCAGCCCCCTAAGAGCTTTAGAAATGCATGTGCAGACTTACACTAACAATATCTTTTATAACTGCCAGTATATGGGAAGCTTTTAGTGTAGTATAATATTGTCCCCTGAAGTATGAAAGTTTGACTGCCAAGCCTACTTGCTGTGCAGTCCATACAATACTAGATGGCACCAGTGGCCTGTGTGTAAGCCCTGGCTCTGCCACTTAAAACCTCTGAATTTATGCAAGTGACTGACCCCCTAAGCCTCAGGTTTTTTGTTTGTTTGTTTGTTTAAAATAGAAATGATACCTCAAAGAACCGTTGAGAATTAAGAGAAATTGCATAAAGAAAACATGGCACATAGTAGGCCCTTAGTGAATATTTGTTGGCTGAACATCAAAGCTCAATGGGCAATTTTTTGTCAAGAACTGTCTTAACCAAGATCCGTCATTTGCATAATATCTTCATAAGGAAACATGAAGAGACCATAGGAGCATCAAAGTACAAGAATAGTTTTGTGTAAATATGGAAGTAGTAAAGTGAAGTAATCATCACCCTTGTGGTTTCTACTAAATAACCTGATTGTCCAACTGTATATCTGAAATCACACCATGAGTAGACTGATTTTTTCATTCTGGATTTATTGTATTAGACTGCCCCAGCTGATGGAAGTAGTGCGATCCAACTATGAAGCTATGATTGATCGTGCTCATGGAGGCCCTAACTTTATGATGCATTCTGGGATCTCTCAAGCCTCAGAGTATGATGATCCTCCAGGCCTGAGGGAAAAGGCAGAGTATCTTCTGAGGGAATGGGTGAATCTCTACCATTCAGCAGCAGCTGGCCGTGACAGTACCAAAGCTTTCTCTGCGTTTGTTGGACAGGTAGAGCTTTTGGAAAGAAAGGTGCTTTTTATTCAACATAAGTAGGGTGTGATGCCTCCAATATTAAAGCTCAGTATTATGTACCTGTGGTCAGACAGTTACCCCCATACTCATGCAAACCGAAAACGTCATCATCACTGCTCAAATTGATGTTTCCTCATTGTTGATTATTAAAGAGTAAAGTCAATATTCCCTACCTCCTTTAGTTCTGTTTATTCCATCAGTGTTGTCCCATTTCATTTGTCATAGCTACAAATTATACCAGGTCAGATAACAATTGCAAAAAGAATATGATAATTTTACTAGCTTGATAATCGGCAGTGATAGGTGCCATAGGCTGATAAGTAAAAGTCTTATACTAGTTCATGTTAAAAAAAATTAAAATGAGAAAACAAAAACATAAGATTTAAATGGTAGAGCATTTTATTATATTTTCTGAGTTAAGCTTATCTATCTAAAACTTTTGACATGTTCTTTTGGGAAATAGTTTCTACTATTTATATTCATTTGGTTTGTTCTAAATTGGACTCTGAGTTAAAGTGTTAAGAACCAAGCCCCTAACTAAAAGTTAGGTTTGGCAGAAATATTAGTAAATGGGAAGAACAGGAAAAAAACATTTAAGAGAGCCATAGTACAATACAGCATTCAGATTTTGATCCTCACTGCCTACTTTCAGCCACTTTGTGGGATTAAGTGCAGTAAATCAACATGTCCTAATCATGTTACTTGGCAAGTGTGGTACTTTTCCTGAATTGACCTTAGAATTTCTTCAGTAGAACTGTTATTGTAAAGTTTGGAGTTCAGGTGGGATAAATGCTTATTTTTGCAGATTGACCATTGCATTTCTTCAAACAGACCAAAGTTTAGATGTGCCACCAAAGAAAGATAACAGATTATTAGATCTCCTTTCAAATAAATGACAATCAAATGGGGAAAGAGCTAATTTGAAGTTAGAAATTGGATTCACTTTTCAAGATGAATGTTACGTAATAAATCAGAACGATGTAAATTCCCGTGCCCCCCCCCCCCAAAAAAAAAAAAATCCAGGGAGTTACAAAACTGTTCTGTTTGATTTCTGATTTGGATGCAAGAAATTGGAATCAGTTGGTTTTCATGGGTATGGATGTGGCACCTGTCTCAACTCTTCCTTCTGGCTTATTTGCTCTCGTTTCTTTTTTCCATTTTATACTTTTTTGTGTTGCACTTTTTTCTGTTCCCTTTTGCATCCTTTTGAAAATTCTTTCCTTCTAGTGCTCCAGGAGTCTTGTCCTTATTCCTCCTTCTCTGTTAGTTTTTTTAGAATTCAGTGAAGACAAATGTCTGCATTGAGTTCTCTTTTGGCTTAGGGTACATTATCATTATAGTCATCCCAATTCTGTTGTTTTCTTGCTTACCAAGGAACAGATAAAACAAGTTATCTTGTTTTAAAATTTCCAAGGTAACCCTCAAGTTTTTTCTGAGCTTGTTTTCTGTTTTGGAAGCACTGACCTACCATCTCTCTCTGCCACTTTAATGCTTATTTCACTTTCCCCTTCTTTTTCCTTCTTTCTTTTGGGGACACAGGTGGGGTACTAGCCAAATAACTGTTCTGCTGTGCTTCACTACCAGATCATAGAATCTCCTTTCTTATAAATAAACTTGCCTTTTCCACTTTATTTTAACTTTATGTAACATTTAACTAGCTGATAATGATTTGTGGGTATTTTCATTTGGTACCTATCTATTGTACCGATTATTGTTTGATTTTCTGGGGTAGCTAGTTGGGAGTTTTCAGTAGCTTCCATCCAGCTTTATTATCGATTAGGTCAACTGGAGAAAGTTATCTTAAATTCTGTAAGAATGTAAAATATATGAAATTTTAACTCCTCCTTGGAAGAAACACATTATTCAGAATGTCTTAATATAACCTCTGGTGAGTTACTAAAATTTGGTTTTCAATATCCATAATTTTCTAAATTGTTTCACCATAGGCTACTTTCTGTTTTAAAATTGCTATGAGCACATTCTCATTTTCCATCTTCTCTATATAAACTTAAAATTGGAGGAATTCTAACCTCATTCCTTAGTGGGGAGATCACTCCTAATGATGCCCTTTTTACAAAGTGAAAATTAGAAAAGTGAAAATAGGAACAAATTAGAGATTACCTCTTAAGCATGAAAATTAAAGTTGTAAGAAGCTTATTTACGTGTGTTATCTCATTTGTGTCTCTATATTTTTGTTCCTATGGTAGATGCACCAGCAAGGAATCCTGAAGACTGATGACCTCATAACAAGGTTCTTTCGTCTGTGTACTGAAATGTGTGTTGAAATCAGTTACCGTGCTCAGGCTGAGCAGCAGCACAATCCTGCTGCTAATCCTACCATGATCCGAGCCAAGTGCTATCACAACTTGGATGCCTTTGTCCGACTCATTGCACTGCTAGTGAAGCACTCAGGGGAGGCCACCAACACTGTCACAAAGATTAACCTGCTGAACAAGGTCTGAAATCCTTTCTTGCCTTAGTCATGGTACACTTGAAGTGGTTCTCAACCCCAGAACATTTTGTAATATCCCATTTAATTGTCCTAAAATTAAATTCTGAATATGTGAACATACCTACCAAATTTTAGAAATACTAATACAAAAGAAAAAAGTCCATGGGACTGAACAGCACAAACGGTGAGCCCAAAGGTAAACCATGGGCTATAGCTGACAGTACAATTATAAAATAAATATGTGTTCATCAGTTGTAACAAATGTACCACACTAATGCAAGGTGTTAATAATATGGTGGTATTAAAAAAGAAAAAAAGAATTCACGGTGTATTTCAGCATGTTAATGCTTGGTTTATGACTACATTAAAAGATATATATATATATAGAACATATTTAGGTAGTATGAGGTTTGCCCCTGCATACAGAGCACTGTGAATGGGATGGCTAGAAACATCCACTAATAGGTAGTTTGACAACTTAAATACCACAAATGACACTGCAGTCATTGACGTGACTTTCCTGAAATGAAACAAATTTCAATTTTCTCTTAATTTACATAGTAATTTCATTCCTGGACAATTTGAATATTAAAACATGTAAAAATAGGTGTACAAATGGGACTTAGATTTTGGTCTTGGGTAATTAAAAATGGGTCCCTCATGGTTTAGTGGTGAAATCAATTGGTGTATAGGACAGATATATTCTCTGCAGCTGTTTCCCTGGACCCCATCTACTAAATAGCAAAAGAAGTATAAATCATTTGCCATTTGTCAACTTCATGTCAGACTAGGAAAATTAGATAACTGGAGTGTTTTATCATGGTAAAAATGTGAGGAACCATGCTGATTTCTACTGTGTTAGAAAAACCTTTGGCCATTTGTGGACAAATGTGATCCAAGGGCATTGAAATTCATAAGAAAACACAAATACTGCAGGCCAAATCAAACCAATATATGGCCCCCTTCAGCTGCCAGTGTATAATTTTTTATTCAAATAGTGTAATATTTTTTTTTTTCCTTTAATGTTGGGCTTAAGAATGCAAGGTAAAAAGTGT
>PVKH010023717.1:0-13793 GCA_004027955.1 Chaetophractus vellerosus
TAGCACACTCCTGATTTTCTTTCTACTTTTTCAGTTATTCTTATGTCAGCTTCTCTCCCTGTATTCAACAATTAAATGCTAGTATTTCTCAGAATTCTGTCCTAGGCCTCCACTCTTTGCTTTCTATACTTTGCCCTCAGGAAATATCCTCAATTTTCATGACTTAAGTTATCTATACTCTGGCAAATCCTAAATTTCTATCTCTGGCATAGAACACACTTCTAAATAAAGAACTGCTACAGGACATTTCAATTTGACTGTATCAAAGGCAACCCAAGTGCAGTATGTCCAAACCTGAGCTCACAATCTAGTGTTCCTTATCTCAGTAAATGGCTCTACTCTTCATCCAGTTCCTTAAGTTATAAACTTGGGGAAGATCTGTGACTCCTACTTCTTCCTCATCCCTCACATCCAATCAATCAACCAACTTCTTAAATAGGACCTATATTTGCCATCTTTCAGTAAATGTGCAAATATCCAAGTCTCAGGGATGGATATATCTCAATTATGAATCATCCATTGCCAAACACTGAATTGAAGAGAAACTATCACATCTGTGACAAACACCCACCAGTGATGGTAGTTCACTGCCAGCTGGTCCAGCAACAATGTCAGCTGTGGATTATGTGCATCCTGGTACTAACACCAACTCTACCCATTTTCCTCTCACAGATGTTATGACACATGGAACTCTCCTTATTTTAACCCTTACCAGATTTCATGTTCCAAGCAAATATTACAGTCCTTGCCACAGTGACTAATGTATAGACAATCTGGCTTTCCCACCAATCTTTGTGGGTTGATTAATGTGAGCCACTAATGACAACTAGACTTATGTTGTAAGTGTTGATAAAATCCAGTTTCTAAATCTATGGGACTGAGAGCCAGATCATAGACTGTGGTAAATTCACTGAGATAATCCATCCTGTGGGGCCTCTTGAAAGGTTGCCAATTGATCTTGCCTGGAGATACCCATGTGCTTTCCATTTGAAATGTCTCTGAGATCTTCTTAGGAAGGTGCCTAAAGCCTATGAAATAATAGTTTTAGAAAAATACGAAACGGTTCGATTTAGTATAAGACATGCACAGACTTCCTTTATGGATGGGGTTTATTTGAAAAAATATGCAGGAAGTTGAGGAAGCATGGAAAGTTGCCTCACCAACCATTCAGAGAGCCTAGCTGTGGGGTTTCTCCTGTGTTGGTAAATGTAGCGTCTACACAGAGAATTGGGAATGTGGCATTTCTCAAGATAGCAACTTAATACAAGTAAATTTGTTCATCTAACATTTTATCCTTCCCCCAAAGAGGGCTTAGCACCATATGGAACATGCCTTCGAGGTCGGATTTGTGACAAGTCACCTCAGAGATGACTCCAAATACACTTGCCCTTTGGTACATACAGTGCCTGTTCAGCCCAGTCCACCAAGGCCAGGAGGCAAAGTTGCCTCACTGAAAGCAGCCTGCTAGAGTCATTGCAGCTTACACAGGAAAGAACCAGTTCTACACACTTTCCTGTATGTGGCAGGCATTTTAATTAATTCTTTTGGGACTCCTCTAGTAGAGGACATAAACTGCTTTAGGAATTTGGAAAAGGAGGCACATTGAGGCCAAAATAGAGAAGTTTGTGGAGAAAGGAGCATTCTGCATATAATGGGAGAAGTAGGGTATTCCAGAGGGAGTCAAGCGTTGAAGGCAAAAATGAGCTTTGAGGCGACTAGCCTACAGAGAACCAAGGGTACAAATCAGGCTGTAGTTGGGAATACGGTACTAGTAGTGGTTTGGTGCCAGATCGTGGAAGGCCTTGAAAGCCAAGAAGAGTTTAATCTTGATGTGGTTGGAAGAGATTGCATCTTGAGGACAAATTGAAGAATGGAGACTCAGAATCTGGAAGACTAGCCAGGTGTCTATGAGCCCTAAGAATAAGAACTAAATTGGTTGCTATAAGAAAGAGAGGCATTCTGAAAGGAGAATGTTGAAGTGGAAAATTGCCCTATCCTCACTGATTTGGGCAATCCGTGCTGTATGATCTTTCTGGAGAGAGACAGTGCACGGCCTAGCAAAATGAATCTCTGGGTGGAGCCATAAAACACATTTATAAATATGCTCCTTGGGTTTCCTTTCATCATGACCAAGATTGACTTGACTGTCTGGAACACTTTGCTGTTCCCTATCTGAGCTGCAAAACTTGTTTCAAAAGAGAAAGATTTCTGGGCTTCTAGAAAACTGTTGACCCACAGAGCAAGGAAATTTTTCTGGCTATTCTCGCTCTCTTTAGCCCTGAAATTTAATCAGTCACCAAGCCCTGCAGATCCCACCAATTCCTTGTATCTTCCCCCTTTCTCCATCCTCACTGCCTTTCTCTCTTGGCTACCCTTCTGGGTTCCTGCCGTATACATCTAGCAAGTAACCATCCTCCCAGTCTTGCCCCACTCCAATCCAGATTCCATACTTCTATCAACGAACTGGTAATCTTTGTAAAACACAAGTCCAATCATGTGAATACCCACTTTAAAACATTCAGTGATTTCCCACAGTGTTTAGTAGGCAGTTTGATCTCTTTATCTTAACACTCAAGAGTCTTTCTGATTTGGCCCAGAGGTTGCATGCAGATGTGTTTTGTTTGGTCTCCATGGTATTTTAATAAATTGGGAAATTTCACAAGAAAATATGTATTTTAGGCTTCTCTTGAAAAATAACAAAAAATATCTGACAATATTTTGTACCTGCATTCACAGTGGTAACATCAGGCTAGAGTAGTGAGTAGTTGCCCATTTGGACAGGATAAGTACTCTCTGGTTTGTCAGAGTCTCCACTCCCATATTATATTTTACCCAGTCTGTTTCACTCATTGACCTTATTTGTTTAGCCTCTGAGGGCATTTTTGTTTGAGACTTGTAGATACAGATACCTTCATATCATTCTTTATTACTTCTTCTCATACACTTACTCTCCACATACTTCTTCTTACCGAACTACTTACAATTCCTTCAAAAAGGAATGTGGTTTCAAGATTGTGTGCCCTTGCAGATGTGGCTTCCTGTGTCTAGAACGTTGTTCCTGTGTCTAGAACATTTCTCCCAACCCATCTTTAAATATCTAACACCAGATTCTCCTTTAAGACTCAGCTCAAGGGCCCCTTTTCTATCTTTCCCGTAGTTTCCAGACTGATTTCTTTGCCCCTTCTCTATAGCTTTCAACTTTCATTTTACAACTGTTATTGCCCTATCACACTATGCTGGCCCTTTCACAGTTCTTACTGTATTGTGCAGTAATTAATGATTAGAATTTTTCTACACTAGACTATAATTCCTTGATGGATTTGCATTTCCATTGCTTAGCATAGTGCTGGCGTATAATAGGAGCTGAATACATATTTGTTAAATGAATGTTGTTGAAAAAATTAGTTTAGAGGTAATAGATGAAACTAGAAAGTATAAAGGAGAGCATAAAGGTAGAAAGAGAATGAGAAGTGAACCTGGGAAAATGACAACAGTTATTGGGTGAAAAGAAGAGGACCTAGGGAAGAAGGACCAATTTGGAGGAGCATTTGGGTTGCATAATGTTGTATTAGTCAGGGTTATTCAGAGAAACAGAACCAACAGGACATATATGTATGTATATGTAAATAGTAAGAAATTTATTATAGGAATTGGCTCACATGACCATGGGATTAGCAAGTCTGAGTTCTATAAGGCAGGCCTCAAGTTGGAAACTTGAAGGTGACATTGAATTCTCCTGGAGAAGCCACAAGTTGGGAACCCCAAAGGTGACAATGAATTTCCCAGGAGAACCTAGCTGGCTGAAGTAGATAGAAATTCTTCTTTCTGATTGTTGAAACCCTCAGTTCTGGCTTTTAGGCTTTCAACTAATTGGATGAGGAGATTTTTCTCACTGCTGAAAGCAAACATTATCAGTCATAGATGCAATCAACTGACAAATAGTTTAAATCCATCTACAAAGTACCTTCACTACAACCATTAGATCAGTATTTGCTTGACTAAATAACTGGACACCATAACCTAGCCAATTTGACATATGAAATTAACCATCACAAAAGTCTTGGAGGTAAAGGGAAAAGAGAGTTTCAAGTTCCAAGAAGAGATATTCAGAGTGGTCAAATGCCCTAGAAAATCCAATGATGGTAGGACAGCATGGTGTATTGAGAAAGCTGAGGCTTTAAATAAACCCAAGTCCAGCCCTCCATTCCACCACTTATTAGCTGTGTGATTCTGGGCAAGTTACTTAACTCAAATTACTTAACTTCTTTGAGACTCAGTTTCCTAATTTGTTAAATGGAACCAGTGTGGAATGGAGACAGGAAGTGAAAAACCGAAAGGATTATTTTCATGAAAAACACTATAATACATTGTCCTCTTCAATCAGCATGTGGCCTATGCATTCTTTCCAACTTCTCCACAAAAAACCATGTAACTTCTGGTCATTGACAGTGGTAGCCAATGGGACTGACAGTGATGCCTAGCAGAAACAATGGTACTTATTAGGAGCAACAGTGGAGGGCAATGATGATGTCCCCCAAAGGCATCGGTGCCTGGGGAAAGCAGCACTAGTGTCCAGCAATCTTGAGCAGTACGTGCATGGCAGATACAGTGGTACCTAGCAAAGATGGTCACTGGCTGAACTTATCTGTCACCACATGTGAGGCACAGTTTGGGGACCACCAGAAGTATTTTAGGGCAAGAAGAGACTTTGAAAGCACTGGTAAGGAGGGAACAGCCAGCATAATTCAGGTTATGTTAACATGGACAATTGTGAGGATTCAAGACAATGCATGTAAAAGCACCTGCAGTGCACCTGGCACATTGTAGGGGTTCAGAAAAGATGGCTTATATTGCAGTTATCATTATAAGAAGAGTGAATGATACCTCATCACAATAACCTCGTCACATAATTTGCCTTATACTTGCTTTTTACAGCGCTGTGTAACCTTTCTTCCCTATGTTCACCTCACATGAAAAATTCAACCAAGAGGCCAGACTTCTTCTCCATACCTGCTCCATCTTTTTACTCTAGCTGCTTCCTATTTTGTTCTTTTTCTATCTTTGAAAAGAAAGAACTGACTTAACTCCAGTGTTGCAAAGTGTCAGAGAGGTCTAACAGAAAGATTTCACTGCACTTAACCAATAAAACATATCTTCTGGTTTTATTTGCAGTTGGAAATACGCCATCTGTTCTAATTTCCCACCCTTTTACATCAGGCAGAGTGTATAATCTTCTGAGAATTTCTCCCAAATCTTTGAAATACTGGCAAAAGACATTTAATGAGAGCCCAAAGGATCTTCGGTTTTCTGTCTCTTCACAAGGAATTGAAGTATTTTATCTTCTCTACATATGATCTGAAGAAATAATTGAGCTCCTTCGTGTTTCTAATAGTCTTTAATGATAACACGCTTGCCCAATAACCAAAAGCTAACATGTTACAGGAGTGTGCATTATTTACAACACATCTGTTCTTATATAATTTTATATGCTTATATGATAACATTTGGATTACAAGTTATATTGTCCTGTTTCACTGTAAATATTGATTACAATTTAAAAATATTTATCAACTTTGCCAGGTTCTACAAGTTCCTCAAAGCAAAGAACAATTAAATTTTATTTTTGAAATGTTGAAAATTATTACATTATGCTTATGGAATCTCTTAAAATTGTTTGAATTATAGGACTACATAAATTTGATAGACAAGGAGTCAATATATTTTTCTATATTAGAAGTGACCTTTAAATATGCTATAAAGGTGGGGTAGGACATTTAAAGAAGAACTATAATGCCATGTATACCAAACAACTTATCTAAATTAACAAAAATAAAATAAAACACCTACATTTCCTAGTAACTGTTATGGAAAAAGGTTATGGTCACCCCTTCCCAGTACAATTCTGGGAACTGTCTCAATCTCCCCCCTTTCTTCTCAGTACAATTCTGGGAACTGTCTCCAATTGCTGCAAAAGTTAGGCTTGACCAACAAGAATAAAATAGAATAGTTAGAAACTGCTCCTACCTGCAGCTAACTGCAAATATCTGCTTCTGTACATTTGGAGCTTGCTTGGCTTGCTGGTTGCCCCGACAACGTGAGTCAAACACAACCTCAAAGAAAGACACACACCCCCCACCCCCACATAGTCCTTTGTCTAAAAGTTAGCTTCAGTTCTTGCAAAAAGAGTATAAAAAATAGCTAAAGCCTTGCTTCAGGGCTCTCGCCTATGGAAAGGTGATGAATACTGCCGCTTGAATAAACGGTTCTAAAAATCAACTGGGAGCTGAGTTTTACTCTGAATCGTGCATGGCAGATACAGTGGTACCTAGCAAAGATGGTCACTGGCTGAACTTATCTGTCACCACATGTGAGGCACAGTTTGGGGACCACCAGAAGTATTTTAGGGCAAGAAGAGACTTTGAAAGCACTGGTTACTCGTGTAACAGTAACATAGAGCTGAAAAACTGCATTCCCACACAAAACTGAAGGTTTCCAATGAGGACAATCAATGGAATTCTCTAGCAATAAAAAAGAATGAAAGAAGGCAGAGGGTTGTTCTATGCTCGAGTTAGTTAATAGGTTCTACAATACCCAGTTGATCTGCTGACTTTCGGGGATCAAACCCAGGACCTCACACGTGGGAAGCAGTTGTTCAACCACTTGAGCTACATCTGCTCCCCTCTGTCCCTTCTTGACAACCTTATCTCCTAACCCTTAAGGAAGAGAAGCACTACAGGGGCTCAGGGTAGTGGCCTGCAGCAGGGACTGGGGCTTACAGGAAATCGCTATGGATTCAGGCCTCTTTGTTTGTTTGTATTTATCTTCAGGCTCTAATACATATAGACACCAGATACATAGATACACAAAAATGTTATAGAAACTGTCCTAAAGAAGATCACGTCCTAGATTTTATCTAGGCAGCATACATTTTCATTTAATTCATGGATAATTAAGAACTCCAAAAGTGTAGGTATGAAACATGGAACAGCAGATGGTTTGAGATTGTCTTTGCCACTACACATTGCCATTCAAAACTGGGCAAAGCAGTTTTACCAAACCACAATAATAGATGTGAATAAGGAAGACATAGGAAAAATGGCTAAATAGTATATACTTATTATATAATGAAATAATGATTTTTGTATCATGCATAGTCCTAGAGTTAAAAACAAAGACCCATCTGGATCTCAGGCTCTTGAGTGATTTTTTTTAACCTCATTACATCAGGAAAATTTTAGGAATTAAAGCTTTTCGTGTTTCCAGCCTAGCTCCAAATGGGAATATTTGAACAAACATATAAACCACATAATTTAGTGTCCAAATCATGACAGTTTTGACTGTGAAAGGGAGAACTATCCAGATGGGACATGAGAAAACAGGCATAAACTAAGATTGTCCCAGAAAAACCAGGGTGCATACTCACTCTAGTCTAGCTGGATACAAAATCCTTTTCCCAGTTTCCATACACTTTTCCCAGTTTCAGCCTTCTCCCACCCCATGGCAACAAACATACTATTGAGAAAGAGCCCATCTTTCACTCCTTCCCTAACTTTTCCTCTAATTCAAAGATGCTGGCTTCATCTTTTCTTTGAAAGATGTCAGCATCTGGTGACATTTTGACTATCAAAATTACATAGATCATATCTGTCAACTAGAGGAAAGATAAAAAACTTGCAAAGACTAAAGCCAAAAGAGATTGTAGGTTATAGCCTGATGACAGTTTAAATGTGGTAGGATAATATCTATGAAGTATTAATGGATTATTTTTCTTTGACAGGTCCTCTTCTTTTAGCATTTCCCCTCCTTTATTGCCTCAGGGAAGCCATGTTTCAGAGAAAAGCAGATTAAAAAAAGACTCTTCCTAGCTTTTGAGTTTCAAAAACTAGACCCTGAGGGGAACAGAACAGACTTGGGCAGTTTTTAAAAAGAAAGAAAGATAAGAGGTAGCTTTAGGTCTGGATAGTTGAGAAAGGAGAGTCAAGGGAAAACAGAAGCTTAGGTGCTTGGGGTCCTTAAGAAAAGGGCTTGGCTTTGCATCTGTACATCCTCTCCCCATCTGTAAAGGTGAGTTGGATTCAGGAAATCCAAGAACAGAGATAAAATCCTACAGGTGGCAAGAAGAATTTGGAGAACTTGGAGAAGAACTGGCACTTAGATAGCCTCTCAATATATCTCACTTAGAGAACCTTACAGACATGCCCCAGGATGGTGGAAAAAAATGGTAGAATGACTGCTATGAGCCCACAAGTGGCACAGAAGTGATGAATGGCCCTAACACCCTTACAGAGTTTTCCACTGCCCAGCATGTCGTGGGAGCAGCTGACTCAGTAGCAGAACGACTGTTGTATGCCCAAGAGAGGGTCCTGAACCTAAAGAGGTTCCATTCCACTTTTTTGACCCCATGCCCTTCTTTCTATCCCCACTGCCATTGCCTTATTGCAGCCTCCCATCATTTCTCCTTCATACTACTATATTAAAAATAATGATAAAATAACAAACTAACATTTATTTGGACCTCATTTTATGGCAGGAATTATAGTTTGCTGTATATATATTAACTCTTTTAATTATCACATTAATCCTATGAGATAGGTACTATTTTTTATCACCATTTCACAGATGAGGAAACTGAGGCATAAAGAGGTTAAGTAAATTGTCCATGTTTATACAGTTAGAAAATGATGAAATTGGAAAATCTGGACCTAAACTGTCTGCCTCCAGACCTCACATTTTAAACCACTATACCACTGCCTCTTTTTAGTTTCCTAACTCTCCCTGCATGTAGTATAGTACTCCTCTCTTCCACACAATGACCTAAGTAATCTTTCTAATCCATTAATCTAACAGATTATACCTTTCATAAAATCCTTCAATGACTCCCCATCACTTTTAGCATTCAATTTAAACTTAGAGACATGTACAAGAGCTGGCATGATCCAACTCCTTCCTACCTGCCCAGCCCTATGGACACATGTTTTCTGATAGTATAAAACTGTTGGCAACTACTGGCAGTTATTCCCTGCCCAAATGAATAGACAGGTCACACACATACACACTTACACCCTAATTCCTACTCACTCTTTTTAAGGGTCCACTTGTGTGCCTCCTGATTTTGGAAGCATTCTGTTAAACCTCTATCCTAAAATACACAATATTAAATTCTAATCAATAATGTTCTTGTCTCATCGGATTTTTTTATCTGTCTTCCCCACTAGACTATGAGCATCCTGAGGTCAGGGCTATATTTTGATTTTGTTTGTATTGGGCCTAGAATATATCAGGTACCCAATACCATTGCCAAATGAAGCAATCGAGCAAAATATCTTTCATATCCTCTTCTTTTCTGCCTGTTTCAACACTAATTTCACAGACATAAACAGGGCACCTGTGAAATGTCAGAGACTTTGATGTATAATTTTATATTCAGCTCTCCCAGCAATATTTTAAGATAGACATTTTCATTCCAATCTTAAAGAAAATCAAACTGAGAGAGTATGCATAGAATAAAACAAGAAAGTAATCTATTACTTTGCAGAGTTTTTTGACAATTAAAGAAAATGTAAATATGTTCCAAGTATGGGGTCCTAAACATAGTCAGAACTCAATAACTGGTAATCCTTACAATTACTGATCAGTAATAACTGCCAAGATTGTATGGCAGACCAGATTCTAACCCTTGTCTTCTATGTCACTGCCAATCCAGATGTACTACAGCTGCTCGTAATTAAAAATTAATGGTTGTCTTCTTTCCCTAAAACTTCCTTTTTTCAGTATTGATTCTAATCCTTGGTGCTATCCCTCAGTTCCCACAAGATCTACACGTGTAATTTCTAGAGATCATTTCACAAAATGAGACACAGCTCCCCTCTGGGGACTTCCTGACCCCACTTTGGGGAGCACATTCTTACATTTTCCCAGCATTTTAAAAGAATTTCCTTCCTGGATTTAAGAAACTGAATACTGCCCACTTCTTGTCATTTTTAGAGTTGATGAGTTGCAGCCTTGCCTAAGCACAGTCAAGCTAGCGCATCCATTGAGGACTGTGAAAGAGCCAGATGGCTCTACTCAGATGTACAGAGCAAGACTCCTTCAAACTTCATTTCACTTTCCAGCATCTCCCAACTGTCACCTGGAAGTACTCATGTTCTCTAATGCTAACAGAGTACCATTTAATATTTGCTTCCAGCTGAGAAGTAGAACTGGCACTGCCCATCACAAATGAACAGCTCCTTTTAGGATGCCAGTCCCAACTGTGCCCTACCCCTGACTATACACTCCCTCCTGGCATTTATATGACTGCTTGGGGTTTGTGAGATGGGAGAGGAAGAAAGGAAAGGAGAGTAGAAAAAAATCCAGGAGGGAGCTCTAGACAAGCTTATACTCACTCAGGAATGGGATCTACACATAGAGTAGGAATGAATCTTAGAGGCCATCTAGTTCACTGTTGACTAGACTTCTTTGCATAAGGGCCAATTAAGGAAAAAGGAAAATGTTTACAGGTGTGGCATGCATGAACGGATATTTACAATGTAGTGGACATTTTACCCCACATTTCTTCACACCCCACAACTCTTCTCTTTACTCAGGTGGCAGATAGAATATGAGGCATGCATTGCCTAAAAAAAAAAAAAAAGATGACAGTAGACTTCAGGTAATAATTCTTGGTTTATGAATATCAAAAGTCAGCCTCAGAAAGTGGATATGGCTCAAATGATTGGGCATCCGTCTACCATATGGGAGGACCTGGTTTCCAACCCCGGGGCCTCCTGGTAAAGGGGTGAGCAGGCGAGTTGGGTTCACATGGTGAGCCACGCAGCAAGATGATGATGCAACAAAAGAAAGACATAGGGGAGAGTCAAGGTGAGATGTGCCAGAAACCAGGAACTGAGGTGGTGCAAGTGACAGGTTGCCTCTCTCCCACATTGGAGGTCCCTAGGATCGATTCCTGGTGAAGCCTGGCGGAGAAAAATGAGAAGAGAAGGCAAGAAACAGACACAGAAGATCACCCAGCAAATGGACACAGACAGCAAGCAGGGGGCAAGGGAAGGGGGAGAAAAAAAAAAAGCCAGCCTCATAGGCTTAATAATAATATTGTATCAAGCTAAGCAGTTTACGTGTATGATCTTGTTTAGTGCTCACAATAATTCTATTAGATGCCATGTAGACAGAACAATGGCCCCCCAAAGATGCCCATGTCTTAATCCCCAAAACCTGTGAATATGTTACCTTACATAGCAAAAGAGACTTTGCAGCTATGATTAATTTAAGAATTTTGAAATGAGATTATTCTGGGTTATCTGGATGGATCCAATCTAATCACAAGGATCCTTATAAGAGGGATCCAGAGGGTCAGAGTGAGAAGGGATGTGATAATGGAAGCAGAGGTCAGAGAAAGAGAGATTTGAATATGTTGTGTTGCTCTCTGAAAATGAAGGAAGTGGTCATGAGACAATAAATGAAGGTAGCCTCTAGAAGCTGGAGAAGGCTAGGAAATGGATTGCCCCCTAGCGCTTCTAGAAGGAACATAGCCCTGTGACATCTTTTTTATTTTTTTCTTTGAAAGTTTATTGTTACTAAAACAAAACTACATCCATCAGCCATATGAGATCAAAGCCCCCTCTCTATTGGAGGTGGAGTGGGCATCACCATCCCAGAATCCTCAGGATTGGGGAATAAAATATGGACTAGTATAGACTTACTGGTATTCTACTATAGACTTATTGTGATTCTAGCAATGGAAGAAATTACATCATTGATGTGGAGACAGTGGCCACTGGAGGTGCTGAAGTCAGGGAGAGGAAAAGAGAGGTGTGTAAGATGGGTATATTTTCAGGACTTGGAATTGACTTGGATGACATTGCAGTGACAGATACAGGCCATTATATAACCTGCCATAGCCTACAGGATTGAGGGGGAGAGAGTGTAAACTACAATGTAAACCATAGTCCATGCTTAGTGACAATGCTCCAAAATGTGTTCATCAATTGCAATAAATGTACTACACTAATGAAAGAAGTTGTTAATGTGGGGAAAAGTGGGAGGTATGGGGAGTGGGGCATATGGGAATCCCTTATATTTTTTTATGTAACATTTTATGTAACCTAAGTACCTTTTAAAAATAAATAAAAAATATATTTTAAAAAAAGAAAAAAAAACTAAACTAAACAAAAAAACCCTATACTTTTTACATTTTCCATTCACCTCTCAAAACATTGAATGGCACCATTTAATGATGTTATGTAAAAAGTCCACCAGCTACTTAAAAGAGCTACAAGTATTTTTTTACCATGTTCTGGCATGAAAGTGGTTTGAACTCTTTGGAAATTAGTGTACTATTAAGATTTCCAATTCCCACATAAAAGCCAAATTTTAAAAACAGGAGGAAATTATTTAGTAGAAATTCAAGGCTAAAAGGAAATAATAGAAAACAAAATAAAAATATTGTAAGAAATAGGATTTTCCCCCGAGAATTAGGTGGGGGGAAAAAAATGCAATCAACCCCTACTGTATTTCTCTTAGAAAAGCCACCCAGTGCTGAACAGAGTCTTGCACAAAAATACATGTAGCCTGGTTTGCAGATCAGCCTCTGTGATTTTACACTTGGCAGTCAGAATTTTAAAAAGAAAAAAATGTTAAGTTAGGTAGTTAGACTCCATAAATACTGGTATCCAAATGAATGAAAACAGCCTGGCTTTGGTATGGCTAGAGAAATCGATCTGGAAATTGTGCAAAGGGATTCTGGCTTGGGGACAGCAGGGAGAGGAGTTGATGGGGAGGCAGCCAAAACCCCTAGTTCCTGCTGACATCTTGATTTTAGAATTTCTGAGCTCCAGAACGTAAAATAATAAATTTGTGCTGTTGAAACCACTAAGTTTGTGGCAATTTGTTACAGCAGCTATAGGAAACTAATACAGGTGGGTACCATTGTTATCCCCATTTTACAGATAATAAAAATGAGGCACAAGAGGCTAAGTAACTTTTGTAAGGTCACATAGCCAGTAAGTAATAGAGGCAGAATAAAAAGAGGACAGTCATGTTCCAGAGCCTGGACACTTGTCCACTATACTGTATTGTTATACTGCATAAATCAAGAGATGTAGGGGGATGGGCGAGGACAAGGTTTCCCCTAGTGCTAGGGAGAAAAGAAGAGAATCAGAAGTGAAAAAAGTTCTAGAGATAAGTGGAGCCTGAGAAGGGGCCCTGGAACCCCTCCCCCAAGGCCAAGAACTAGAAAGATGGGGTGGGGGGTGGACAGGAGAAACCACAGGTAGGTAGATTGAGGGATCTAGGAGCAAGATTGCCTATGGTCTCCTTTCTCAAGGAGATGCCAGGGAGGTGACCAGACCCTAGAGCCCCCTACACACAGCATGATTTGGGAGGCAGAGGCATTGGCTGAGTGCTGAGTCTAGACTGATGATCTTGAGACAGGCTCACTGAGTTTCCCTGCACCACAGGGTGTCAGAGGAGCCTGCTTATTTTCTTTATACCCAAAAAAGTAGCAGAGATGTGGGAACTAGGAGAGCTCTTGGACCTAAACAGGCTCTGTGGAAGGAAATGTTGCCCCCTACGCCAGCCACACATGGCTATAGAGGACTTGAAATGTGGCTGGTCCAAATGGAGATGTGCTATGAGGTAAAATAGACTTGGCTTTCAAACATTTAGTATGAAAAAAAAGTGTTAAAAAATCTCAATAAGTCTTTATATTGAATATATGTTGAAAAAGTGATGTTTTGCTATACTAGATTAAAATATTAAAATGAATTTCACCTGTTTCTTTTTACTATTTTTTAATT
>PVKH010023718.1:0-13799 GCA_004027955.1 Chaetophractus vellerosus
TTGGGAATTATCCTCAATGACATTGCAGTGACAGATATAGGCCAGTGTATATCTTATCATAACTTGCAAAAATGTGCAGGAGAGAGTGTAAACTACAATGTAAACTATTATTATCACTTATTGGCAATGCCCCAAGATGTGTTCATCAATTGTGGCAAATGCATCAGACTATTGAAGGATGTTGCTGATGTGGGAAAATGTGGGAGGGGTGGGGAGCGGGGCACATGGGAATCCCCTATTTTTCTGTGATTAATATTTATGTAATTTAAGTTTCTTAAATAAGTATGTTAAAAAAAAGAAGTAATGAGCTCAGAGGAGCGAGTTTGTAACAGGACTGGAACAAGACGATAGAAGCAAGGTAAGGCTTACAGATAGATTTTTTTATCTCATTGCAAATAAAAAAACGAAACCTAGTGGCCCACTTTCTATGATCACCAACACCACCAACAACAAGTTTTTTTAACGAGAAATCAAGCACGGATTGTGATGTTACATCTTTGGTAAACCCATGTGTAGATTAAAACTTCCACCAATAATTTCAGGTTAAAAATGGTGTGTGATTACCCACTGACAACAAACATGATCAAGATATGTTAAATTGAGATAAGGAAGGCACAGTCAGAAATATGGGAGAGGTGCCAATTGCTCTGGGAATTATAGGCAATCTCATAGAAAAAAAAATAAAACAACATAGTACTGGCATAAAGATAGGCACATCGATCAGTGAAAGAGAATTGAGAGTCCATATACAAACCCTCATCTCTATCAGAAACTGGTTTTCAACAAACCTACCAAAGCCATGTTAATGGGACAAAACAGCCTCTTCAACAGATGGTGCTGGGAGAACTAAATATCCATAAACAAAACAATGAAACAGGATGCCTATATCACTCCCTTTAGAAAAATCACCTCAAAATGGATCAAAAAGACCTAAATATAAAAACTAAAACCATAAACTACTAGAAGAAAATGAAGGAAAATGTCTTGTGGTAGTTGGTGGTTGCTTGGACCTTACAGCCAAAGCACAAACAAGAGAAAAAAATGGATAAATGAGATTTCCTCAAAATGAAATATGTTGCATCTCAAAGGACTTTGTCAAAAGGATGAAAAGACAGCTTACACAATGTGAGAAAATCCTAGGAAATCACATATCTGATAGGGGTTTAAAATCTATGATACATAAAGAGATGCTACAACTCAACAATTAAAAGTCAAAGTGCCTGATTTAAAAAATGGGAAAAAGACTTGGTTAGATATTTGTCCAAAGAAGAAACGCAAATGGCAAAAAAATGCATGAAAAAATGTTCAACATCACCAGTGATCAGGGAAACGCAAATTAAAGCTATGAGATATCATTTCACACTTATCAGAATAGCCTGCATTAAAAAGACAGAGAACTGTAAATGTTGGAGAGGATATAGAGACAAAGGAACACTTATTCACTGTTGGTGGAATGTAGAATGGTATAGCCACTGTGGAGGACTGTTTGGAAATTCCTAAGGAAGTTGAATATAAAGTTGTCACGTGACCCAACAATACCACTACTGGGTATATATCCAGAAACTCTGAGAGCAGTGACACGAAAAGACATCTGCACATCAATGTTCACAGCAGTGTTATTCATGATTGCTAATAGATGGAAGCAACCCAGGTGTCCAACAACCGATGAACAGATAAAATATGGTGCATATACACAATGAAATATTATGCAGCTGTAAGAAGAAATGATATTGCAAAGCATATGACAACATGGGTGAACCTGGAGGATATTATATTGAGTGAAGCAAGCCAGACACAAAAGGACAAATACTGTATGATTGTGCTACTATGATCTAAATATATTGTGCAATATCATGGAGTTAAAAACTCAAATATGGGTCACAAGAAAATCGGATGAGGTTAGGGAATGGAAATCTGAGTGTTAACTAGTTCAGTTTGGTATAAAAGGATGTGTGTTAATCTGTGGAAATGAATAGAAAAAATACAAAATGTTCATATCTAGGAGTACTATTATACAGGTATCACAGTGGTTTAAAGGGAAAGTTTAAGGTCCTGTATATTGCTAAAAGGAAAGTTTAAAAATATAATAAAGGAATGCATAGCATAGTAATAAAGCATGTGAAATACGAATATGGGTGAAATTGCATATATAAGACCATTTTTCTTTGAAACTGAACTAATATATGTTAATGCTACAAGATGTTATTATCAGACAAAAAAAAAACACATTATGCTTAGTGAAAGAAACCAGACACAAATCACTACCTTCTGATTAAACTAAAAGCCATAGACTGTACCCTTTGCTAGATCATATGGTATGTGAATATATCTCAATAAAACCTTTAAATAAATAAATAAATGTGAAAGAATAGCCAGAAATAGCAGTTATGGTACAGCAGGGAAGCACAGAGAGTTTGAGAGGTGAAGAAATTCGTTGTATCTATTTAGTTATTATTATTATTGAAATAATGAAAATGCTCTAAAATTTTTTGAAGTGATGTACAACTATGTGATTATACAAAATACCATTGAGTGTAAGAACAAAGAAAGAAAGAAAAAAACCTTTAGCATTCATTTGCCTGTACTGTATTTACTTATCACAAGTCTGTTTGTGCCTCATAAATTATTTGTTTTCAAAGATAGACTTATGTGTTGTCTTTTGTATCCCCGGACCTTAGTAGGATTCCTGGAAAGTGATGAAGCTGCAGTATATATTTAATGGAATGAAATAAAGGAGTTAAAAATAAATTTCTCAAATCTTATTTGATTTGCCAGGGAAAAAAGGTGATACCAAACAATCCTACTATTTCTTTCACTGTTTGCAAAGAACCCATTTTTTACCCCCTCTCACCTATCACCTGAAGTAGGATGAAAAATGTGATAATGTGATTTATAAATGGTTCTAAAGCCTTAAAATGTCAGCATCTTGTGTTTTACTTCTGAAATAAATACATTTTCTCCCTCAGGTTTTGTGGAGATACCAAGGAAAGAAACCAACCACATTAGGAGCCAATACTCGGCTCTATGATTGGATACCACAGAATGACCTCCTTGGTAAGGCTATGGGGAGGAACAGCAGTAGAATAGCATGAGGGACAAGTTGAGGAACTGTTCAACAGCAAAGAAATTCAAGACGTATTTAATAAATGTAAAACTTCACATTTACCTTCTTATTTTTAAGCAGATATAAGTAAATAATTATCCAGTAAATGTATAGAATCATGCTTCCTAGGGTTGACCAAAGATCATCTTTGGCTCAGACACATTACCCTTCAAGTTTCAGGTTCATTTCAGATAGTATCTTGTCAGTAAAACCTTCCTTGACAACACAAGGTATTAAGCCATTCTTTCCTAGGTTGCAATTTTCTATGCTAGCAGTGTGCTATGTTCTCAATTTGTATAGAAAAGGTTTCTTTCTTAAGCAATTAATCCTGTTGCCTGTTCCCCATGTGTCTCTGAAATTATATTAATATAATATAATGAAAATTTCTCCCACTTCTAACCCCATCCCCAAACTAGGCCATCCCAAAACTAAAGTTTTTGTCACTCATGGTGGAATGAATGGGCTCTATGAAGCTATTTATCACGGGGTCCCTATGGTGGGAATTCCCATGTTTGGTGATCAGCCTGATAACATCGCTCACATGAAGGCCAAAGGAGCAGCTGTGGACGTGAACCTCTACACAATGACAAGTGCAGATTTGCTCAGAGCTTTGAGAACAGTCATCAATGAACCTTCGTAAGTACTCCTGCTTTCTAAAGGGTCACCACGGATGTGTTAAGCATCAGAGTAGAAAATGCCCAGGGTTAACCTGGAAGGAGGTTCTGAAGCATCCTCCTTCCTCTCCACCCCCTCTCTCATCCCATAAATGGACCCTGGAAATGCTGCCTCCATGAGTACACTTCATTCCAGCCTGCCCTGTCAGGACTGTTGTCTGCTTTCAAAAGTATACAAAAATTTCTGAGACATATGTGAAATGGCCAAAAACAGTATGAAACCTACCCACCCCACTCTCTCCTACCATTAGGGAGTGACCTCAGACTATGGGGATCAGGACCCCTGACTCAGACTTCACCTCTCTGGAAGCTTCTGACTCACCACACCTCTTCTCATGGCCTAAAGCTGCAAATCTGTGCTCTAGCCATAGAAACACTCTTCAGTGGAGGCTTCTTCAGAAACCTGATGCATTAAATATCTGTAATTCATAGAAAACTGATGCTTGCTCTATAGACAGAGAGTTGGTGAAACAGGTCCCACATCCACCGACAGGGAATGGGCAGCACCTCAAGGAGTTTGCACACCCCTCAGTCCTCACCTTCCTGACCCATGGAGGGAGAGTGTGTGAAAGCACGAGCTGAACTGGACAGCAGCAGGCAGGGCTCTGTGGGCTCACCTGGCTCCTCTCACCTGCAGTTCCCCAGGCCCTTCCCAAAGCCCTAACACCAAAGTAAACTGTCCTTAGAAGTGGAAAGTGACCTCCCAAAGGCCCAGTGTACTATCTGAGCCCCCCTTAAAAGGAATGAACATGGCAAAGGGGATTTTTTCAGTCTGTTCTAAAAAACAAAATGTAATTTCTGTAAATGTTTCATTTACAAATAATCACCATAATATGACAAACATAAAAATCACTTTTTTTTGTTTCTGAAACTAAGTTCTTTACTGAAATTTAAATAAAAATAATGACCTCAGATATTCCATCAAAATATTTTTCATAATGAATATTTAACGTTATACCTCATATAAATTCTCAGGATCATTTTCCAGAAAGATCTCTATATTTTTAAGCACACACACATTATATATATATTTATATAAACTCACACACACTAATTTACACATTCTAAACCATTCAGAAAGAATAAAAATGGAAGTGATAATTTGCCTATTTTTAGCCATTCTGAAATGATCATCATTAACACTGAGTGTAAGCCATTCATCACTATACACATGGTACAGTGGGAGAGATGTAGATGGATTAGTAATTTTATAAAAATTGATTGGTACTACATGTGCATCTTTTAAAGAAGATTTCAAATATAAAATCATTTGATTTAACTGAAAAATAAATTCAAATGAAACATTAAGCCTGATTGAATTTTAGGCACATATCTTTATTTTTAATTTTTTCTCTTAAAAATTTCACTAAGAGAATTAATATGGTAAATGTATAGAATGTCTTGGGTAATTATTTTTACCTTTGCAATTTTTAGTAAATCAATTTTATTGATACATAGTAACAAAGTGTAAATCCATCCAAAGTTTGCAATCAATGCTATTTCGTGTAAACAGATAGTTGTGCATTCATCACCTCAATCATTTTTAGTGCATTTTTATTCCAATAGTAATAATAATAAAAACAAGCAAACAAAAAAATCTCATTACCTCTCAAGCCTCTATGCTTCCCCTGCTATACATAGCTGCTATTCTGTTTCTGAGTCTCTAGTTTTTTGTCTTTGCATTTTGTTAAAAAAAAGTCTTATATATGCAATATTATCCATATTCATATTTCACATGAGGTTTCACACACAGGTTCACTTTGGCTATTTTTAGGAATAGGACTTATTGTTTTGGATTACTGTCTGAGAACTTTTTGGATTCACTCCTTGGTACAGGAGAAATGAAGACATTTCATCTTTGACTTTTATATTAACCAATATAGTAAAAAATAAACTTTCACACACACACACAAACTAAGTTGCCTTTCCTGAATGAACCCTGCCTGAAAAAAAACAATGAATGAAAGATAAAAATAAAATTAATGGTATGTAGTCTAATTTGGAAATGAATGAATATTGAAATACATAGTATGGACATATTTTAAGGCCGTGTGTAGTTTTAATTTTTCTGCTTGTTTCATGGCTATGTCTAAGACTGTAGTATATGATTCTCTTCGAAGTATATCAAGTATTGTGAATACTTTGGTTCAGATGTGTCAAATTAACAGCAAACCAACAAATATACTACTCAAAAAATAAAAAGCCCCATGTGACATTTTTTAACTTTTTTATAGTAAAACATGAATTTAGACTTTCTCTTTCCACCACTGCCATACCATATAATACACTGCTACTTACAAACACTGTGATATGCTTTCACCATTTCTGTTCATTTCCAAAGATTTACACACAACCTTTTGAACAAATCTGCCCAAATTAACTATCAGCTTTCCATTCTCTACGCTCATTCTATTTTCTGGTGACCTGTATTCTAATTATTAACTCCATGAGTTTACACAATATGTCTAGTTCATACTAGCACAATGATACAGTATTTGTCCGTTTGTGTCTGGCTTGCTTCACTCAACATAACAGTCCTCCAGGTTCATCCATGTTGGCATATGCTTCACAACTTCATTTCTTCTTACCGCTACATAATATTCCATCATGTGTATGCACCACAATTTGTTTCTTAATTCATCAGATGATGGACACCTGGGTTGTTTCTAACTTTTGGCAGTCATGAATAATGCCACTGTGAACATTGGTGTGCAGAAGTCTGTTTGTGTCTCTGCTCTCAGTTCTTCCGGATATATACCTAGTAATGGTATTGCCGGGTCACATGGCACGTCTATATTCAACTTCCTTCAAGATTTTGAAGATGTTTTCCTACATTTTCTTCTAGGAGTTTTATGATTGTCACTTTCATATTTAGGTCTTTGATCCATTTTGAGTTAATTTTTGTATGAGTGGTGGATATTGAGTATTCCCAGCACCATTTTTGAATACGCTGTTCTGGTCAAGGTGGAAGGCTTGTCAACCTTGTCAAAAATACTTAACCATTTCAAATGTAGTCATTATCATTAAATAATTGCTATGGAAGTAATATAATTCACAACTTGTATTGTATGACTTATATGACAATTTTAATATACTAATATGTTACAATCATTATCCTTACATTTAAGTCTTTTTGCTATATTTGAAGAGATTCGGTGTTCACCATCAGTATTTCAATTAGAGATTCTGTATTCCAAAGCATTTTTAGACTCATTTCTTGTCTGAGTATATGATATAGATTTATTTTCAGTACAGAGTCATGGATTTCAATTTTCTGTGCTGATGTTTAGCAATGTTTGTTTGTTACCTTTACGTGAGAATGACCACTAGCTGAGCATAATACACTTAGGTCTCACTTTCTTTACTTCAGAACTTTGTAAAAAATACTAATATACTTCTGGCTTAGACTGCTGCTTTAGAATTTTCTGAACTGTCCAATCATTTTCTCCTTGTAAAGAATTTTTTGGGACTGCAAAGTGTATTTTTCTAATTAAGAAATTATGATATGTCCTTATGAATCATCTCATGCATTTGCACCCGGGTTATAGTGTATCCTAACAACACTGTAAATCTAGGATAATAAATAATTCACTGTTCCACCTCAGAAATTTCCTTTTTTAATTATTAGAATAGCTTTCTGTTCCAACTTTTTTCCCTACTTCTGGGATATCAGGTTTCAGCTTCCTTATGTTGAAGTATTTTCTTTTTTTCCCCCTCTATTATTTGCTCTGTAATTATTCTAATCAATGTCTGTCTTCCTTATTCATAGTGATTCTGTTATGTATTTCCTGAAAATTGGCAAAGTGACCTTTTCTCATGGGACATTGCATGCTCATTCTAATTTCTTTATTAAGTTGGCAAAGGTTTATTTTAAACAATTTATTTAGATAACACTCCTATGTCCTTTATCTCATGGTGTTTTATAATCTGATTGTTGTTCTCTTATTCTTTAACCTCCCATTCTTATTATACTTCAAATCCTCTCTTCTTCGAGTGTCAAAATGTTCCTGACTTTTCTTCTTTCATATTCATGTTTTCAGCATTAATGTGTACTTGGTTCTGAAGTTTTAGGGCCATGATTTTCATCTTGGTTTAAAATCATTTGCTCTAAAATTGTATGGGTGTGTTATATTTAAACTTTCTTCATATTATCTTACAATCCATTATATTTTTTTTAGTGCCAAAACTTGAAAGGTACTTATAATATTTCATACACTTTCTGAAATCTGAAATTCAGGGTGTAGAGGAGAAGATAATCTTAGTTGGAATTGGTGCTGCCTTTTTAGGGAAGTTGACTGCTTAAAACCATCTATTAACTACTTTTTACCCGAGTTTATGAGATCAAGGAACCAGTGTATGTATTTCCAATAGGGAAGACAACGCATAGCTTGGATTCAACATAAAGAGGCAGCCCTATTTGTTCACTTTCCTTCCCAACCACAATTCAATCAGTAAACTCATATTAATATATAAAGGTATGACTCATAATAGTTAGGAAATTAGAGATATCATTAATTCAGTACTGAGGTAGGAAGTTAGGAGATGCAACAAGTCTTACCACAATCTGGATTTTTATAAATGTCATCTATTTCTAATGTATTATGCTACTTCTAATCCCTCAGTTGAGAGTCGTTGAATATTTGTTTGATTTATTAAATATCATAGCAGGGTGGCTCTATGATTTTTTCATTCCACCTAATTATAGTGAACGCTCCTTAAAATTTTTCAATCTAGAAAATATTGAAACAAGTGTATAGATTCACTTGTACTAATAGATTTTTGTAAGAAAATACCTTATTTTTAATCTTATTTTATTTTATTTTACTTTATTTATTTTTAAACACTTTATTGAAGTATATCATTCATACATGAACATACATAAACTATAAGTGTTCAGTAAACATTGTGAACTTACAAAACAAACATGCATAACATCATACAGGGCTCCCACACATCACTCCACCACAATGCAATACTTTGCATTGTTGTGAAACTTTGTTAACAAATTATGAAAGAGCATCGTCAAAGTATTACCACTAACTATAGTCCATATCTTACTCCCATATCCTTTTTTTTAAGGATTAATTAATTAATTTATTTGCTTTTATCCATTTTTACCCCCGCCCTCTGTTTTTGTTTTTTTTGTGTGTCCATTCACTGGGCAACTCTCTGTCTGTTTCCTGCCCTCTTTTTTCATCCTTCTCCTCCTGTTTTCACTGGGATTCGATCCTCGGAACCTCCAATGTGGGAGAGAGGCTCTCTACCGCCTGCACCACCTTAGTTCCTGGTTTTTTGGTGTGTCTTGTCTTGCCTATCTTTTGTGTCACTCTCCTGTTATGTCATTTTGCTGCGTGGCTCACGGAGCCTGATGGGGGCCTGGGGAGCTCACCCACTTGCGGGTCCTGGCAGCACACCCATGCACAGGGCATGGGTGACTCACCCACTTGTGGGGCCTGGTGGCATACCCGCTCATGAGGCATAGCGGCACACTCACACATGAGGCCTGGAGGTGCACCCGTACACAGAGCCTGATGGCATACCCTCGTGCAGGGCCTGGGGGGCTCACCCACTCGGGGGGCCTGGCGGCACACCCATACAAGGGGCCTGGGGTCTCACCCACTTGCGGGGCCTGGAGGCACACCCGCTCACGGGAACTTGTGGCCCACGTGCCTTCTATATTTTCCTCTTTTTCATTTTTACCGGGAAGTCCCAGGAATCAAACCCAGGTCCCTCCATATGGGAGTTGGATGCCCATCCATTTGAACTACATCTGTCCCCCTGCTATATCTCTTAAGGTTGACCAAAGATACCTAGAGTCACAGTCATTTCCCATACAGAATGGTCATATAATAAATCAGGCTAGTTTATCACCAGCATTCTAAAAACCAGACCTAGGCAGAAAAACTAGGTCTGGGGACACATGCATGGTTTCTAATATAACGAATGTTTAGCCTACCCTGATGATCGCAGAATCAGGACAGCAAGAATATTCACATTATCGTTAACCTTTATCCAAACCCTATCCCTCAAATCATCTGGGAACACAGGAGTGTAGTGTAGTGTGTATATATATATACATGCACTTATGTTAAGTTCTTTTATTCCATAAAGGAATTAAGGAAGGCAAAAGATTACATTTGAATATAAATACCATATTAATATCAATCTCTAGATTATTACAAGATATCAGCTTAAGCAGTGTGCATTAAAACATAAAATAATCTATTGTAATATGAGCATGATCCTTACCTATCTTCCCACAGTACCAGGACATTGTACTCGATTGTTACCTGGTTCAACATCTATCATTTTGTCAATCAAGTGTATGTATATATCAAATTGTGAATCTTTATTGTAAATAGAAAAAACTTTTAACAGAAATTTAATTTCAAGAGATAGGATTTCATAACCATGACAGTTTACTAAAAATATATTCTACTGTATCATATATAATACCATTTTGACCCTACCTATGGTTCAACCCAATTTTAAGGGAGTATGAAAATGCTTCTTCACTACACACTGAAAATAAACATACAGGAAGTTAGTCCCTTAATGCTGAACTGAGAGTACGTTGTGCACGTGTGATTGAGTACTACATTTGTTCCTCCCCATCCCAAGAATGCCCTATCTGGAACTGGATACCTCTTCATGAACCACTTCTCTTCTCTAATATTCATGTCTTTAGACTGGCACATTTACTTCCAACCCAAAGCAAAGTAAAACCTCCTATTCCTGGGTCAGCCGCCTGGAACTTTCAAGAGAAAACATGTCTTGCCTTTCAAATCTACATACCACTGTCCTATGTAGTTGGGAAACACTTAGAGATGTTAACTGTATGACCATTGCTGCTGCGATTCCCAAGTTTATTAGAGCCTTTCATTGTAAGAAGGTGTTTTTATTCACTTTCAAATTTTAAAGTCTATGTATATGGACATGTAGACACTTAAAGCAGCCCTGTGTGCATCCTATCTTGGCACTATTTAAAGAGACACTTCCTTTGCATCACAAATATACAAGTGAGTGCAAAGCAAGAAGTATTTCAATTCCACAATCTTGGAGATTGAGAAAGTGACTCATTTGTGTTGTCTACCAGTTTCCTGTTTCATCATTACCACCAAGTAGACAGAAATAGGAGGCCATGCTTATAAACTTTCTAATGGATCTTGTTCCACCATTTTGGTCATTCACTATCTTGGCCTTGTAATAGTCCTGAAAACTGTAGTTTATACAGTGTGAAAATTTTATCCTGAAAAAATATGATATACGTTCATAACTTCTTATTCCACTTTTTTTCCTCTTCCATCAAGTGCACACACTCTGCTAAGAATATATTTCTCCCTGTTACAAACTTATACAACCAGCAAAGGCATGTCACAGTAACAATCTTTTCCTTGGCATTTCTATGGACCTTGTCTTGAGTAAGCTTTATAGTATATCACATACATATCTTTAATGAGTAAACAGACCCTGATTTCCCTATATTTGCCTTCTAGTTACAAAGAGAACATTATGAGGTTGTCAAGAATTCACCATGATCAGCCTGTAAAGCCCCTGGATCGAGCGGTCTTCTGGATTGAGTTTGTTATGCGCCACAAAGGAGCCAAGCATCTTAGACCAGCGGCACATGACCTCACCTGGTTCCAGCACCACTCTCTGGATGTCATTGGGCTCCTGCTGGCCTGTGTGGCAACCACTATATTCTTCGTCACAAAAAGTTGTTTGTTTCTTTGTCAAAAATTTAGTAAAGTAGGAACAAAGAAAAAGAGGGAATAGATACTGTAATGGTTAGGTAGTTTGATGTAATTATGAATTCCAAAAATATAAATTGAATCATGCTTGTAAACTGATCTTTTAATCTGGGCATGATTAGGTTATGATTAGGGTGTTAACTGGGCCACATCAGTAGGGCATTGAACCCTGCCCCTCAGTGGGTGTGGTCTCAAGTATAAAAGGCAAGGCAAGAAGCAGATTTGAGAAGCAGATTTGAGAAGCAGATTTTTGAGACACAGTTCTGATGTTGGAGAGGAGGGCCCCAGGAGAAGACAAGTGAGCCGTTCACCTGATAGTCTAAAGCTGCAGTCCTGGGAGGAGAGGAACCCAAAAGGCCTGAACCCTGGCAGGTGTCGGCAGCTGTCGTGCTCCAACACGTGGACTCTGGTGAGGGAAGAAACTTATGCTTTGTGGCCTGGTAACTGTAAGCTTCTACCCCAAATAAATACCCTCTATAAAGACCAACCAATAATTGGTATATTTTGCAAAGGCACCTCTTTGGCTGACTAATACAGAATTGATAATTTGAAGTTTCTCAAATGACTAAGTGTTTATATCCTGTTTATTCTAGTCACAACTAGCTGAATGTGAACATTACACCTCCTTCCTGTTTTCAGATTTCCTGTTCCACTAACTTAGCCTAGTGTTAAGGTCTAGAACTCAGCAAGATCATTAACTAGTGAGCATGTCCTGTAATTTTGTCTTTTTCCAGGTGTCTACCTTCAACTTCTCTCTTTCCTGACACAAGGATACTAATAATTCTTAATATATTGTATTCATAAAATCAACCTTTTATTTCTAATCTTAAATATTACACTGAATAGCAATATGCTGACTCCCAGAGAGAGTATAAAATCAGTTTGCTAAAGGGGAACATATCATCTGGGGAGAAATAATTATAAGACTATATAAAGAATGTTTTACTGATTTTCTGCAATTTTTAATTGTCAGTACAATTGATAACCCTAGATTTAAATGTGATTTTTTATATTTAATAATCACTCATATTCATAATCTTTAATCACTTTGTATAATTAAAGTTATAATTTACTGTGGGAAAATAAAGAAATATTTACTCTGAAATTAAGATCATTATATGGTTATCTGATCTCTTCTACAAAGGTAAACTCATCAATTAACTCTCTGTTATGCTAAAGATATATATATACAATAAGACATTGCTAAACTACCTGATGAAGAATATAGTATATTAAATATTTATCAGTTCAAAGCTCTACAGTATGGCAGAAATCCATCTTAATAACTTTCACGTTATGTTGATGTTCAGGAACTGGGTCCATGAAAACAGTGCCGTGGATGAAAATGATGAGAAAGAAACAAGAGATAGCCAGAGTCATGGGACCCTCCACCCAGGGGCAGAAGAGTGCCACTGCACAAACCATCATGGCTTTTATTAGGCATTAGAACAAAGAAAATGCCTGTGCACACATGCAAGGGTACATGATACGTGATAGATAGCACTTTTGCTAACATCAGCAAGTTCCATTATTCTTTAATGCTCTATATTCCTATATGTAACAGACCTTGTTAACCGTTATCTTGACATATACCAGCTGTACTCTTTGGAGCACAGAATGCTTCTCCATCAGGCACGTACAAATCTTATATCAACATCCCAAGACTTGTGGCGCCTGAACCATACATAAATCAAGGAGGCCTGTTTTTTTTTTAGGCAAAAGCCTATGTGAGAACTCCTTCAACATTATATTAGCAGATAAGTTAAAGTGTGCAGTTTGTTTACCCTTATATAATTTCAACAATATGCCTATCTAAAGTTTTTTTTAAATTTTTTTTTTGTTGCTTCTTTATCAAAAGTTTCAATATCGGTATTTGAGATTTTATGAGGAGATACATGACTTTCATAGGTTTACTGAAAATTATTAACTTCTTTTACACAGGAATATCAAGCCTCTTATCTAGAAATATAATATTGGATGTTATGTTATTCCATAGAACTGATGAAATCATGAGACTAGAGAGATGAAGAATTCCATGGATCCATCATAGTCATGTAAGGAAACAGTATTGGTCCAGCATTGATAGCATTGATTATTCAGTTGAAGAGACTTTAGGATGTGACCATTTCTAGAAATGTTGTCATAGCTAAAGGAATAAACAAAGAATTGTAAGTGCCAAAATCTCTCTACAAATCCTAGTACTACTAAAAGGGCAAGGGAAGTCATAGGACAAATAGATTCCACTAAGAAGAGGAACCATAGAGGAAGAAA
>PVKH010023719.1:0-13792 GCA_004027955.1 Chaetophractus vellerosus
TGAAAGCAGCTAAGAATTGAAAGGATGGGATAATTTCTTATTTCAACACAAAAGATTGCCTAGGATTTTTTTCCTATTCAAAACGGGAAATGTGACCTTCTCTCCTGGCTCATAAACAAGTCTTTTCAACATTTCTCAGCAGGCATACTCTTTGCTACATTGCCATGGGGAAGCACAGAGAGTTTAGGACTGACAAATACCCTAATAACTCCCAGGCTGTTTGAGAACAACCTAGGATCTCGAAGTTCTGCTCTTGTTACTGAAGCATTTTTTTTCCAAAAGAAATGGAAAGCAATTGTTCTTGTTTTTTTTTTAAAAGGAGGAAAAATAGAGGGTGTACTGAGTGAGATATGGGCACAGAGGGAGATTTTCATTCTGCAGTTATGCCAGAGAAGCTTGGAGGCAGATAGCAGCAATATAAGTACCTTTGGTGAATTGAGTTACATTTTTGAATATCAAGTCACAGGATTCTTTGGGGTACTTAAGTCTTTTTATAATGAGTTCAATCAGGAGAGAAATATGCTATCTTAATAACCTTTATAATCTTAATGACCTTTAAAAATTTATTGGCACATCTCTGTTAGTATGAAGAAATCCTTTCTAATGTGACACAGCAAAGGATTGTGTTAGAGTTGGGAGTCAGAAAGACTGGAGTTCAAATGTGGCTCTACAACACTTGCTACTTGTGACATCTTGGACGTTTGGTAATTTGTAACTTGTATGTGTCCCAGTTTTTTCATGGATAAGATTAGAATAGCAACAATAGTTGCCTTTTAAAGGTTATTTGTCAAGATTATGTGAATTAATGGATGAAAGTGCTTAGCACAAGAGCTTGCACCTGGTAAGCAATCAGTGCATGTTAGCCCTTGCTATTAGCTATCCTGTGGGTGTGTGAAGAGGACAGTACTGGGAAGACTTCTGGAATCCTGGTGCTGCCAGAAGCATTGGGAATTAGGCAATTAACCCCTCAGCGTTTCAGGTTAATCATCCTCATCATGAAGTGACGAATTGGTTATAGTTTATATGACCAATAATAAGGAAGTGTTTAATAAATTGCAGCATAATAATTGACATTTATTGGGCACTGTTTTAAGCACTTCCCATGCATAACTCATTTAATTCTGACAACAATACAAGATAAGAACTATTTAAAATTTCCATGTTACATTTGAAGAAATTAAGACACAGTGATTAGGTAACTTGACACAGCTAGTAAGTGGCAGACCTGGGGTTAAGTGGGGTAAAAATATAATACCACCCCTTTTTTTTTTTTTTTTTTTTTTTGGTAAAAGCAACTATTATGTATCTGTATATGTTTCTAGATATAACATATACACATAACACATGCACACACATACATAAATGTTTGGAGGGATTTTTCTCCAAAATGGTAAAAGGAAATATCTTGAAGGGCTAGAATTTCAGATGTCCATAATCTTCTTTTTGTTGCTGACTTTATTAATCCTTCTACAGTATAAATGTATTGCTTGAATAATAAAAATATACAAAAATAAATAAGCAAATTGGACTAGATGAACTTTCAGGTCCTTCCTTACAATAGTATTCTGTTATTCTACATACCAAATAAATATAGCAGTAGGGGATTTCTTGCCATATGAGGGTGGACACCCCATCATCTCTAAAAATGTCAGGGACATTTGCCCAGATAGTGTCATCCTTGACTCTGCCGTTGGTGTCAGGAGAGGTGCTGATGTGGAAGGGCTGCTACTCTGTTGTGACTCCAGTCCAGCCTGAGGTTGACAATCTTTGTCTCTGAGCTGTTTACCAAAGCAGCAGAGGAGTGGTCGGAAGAGGTTCTGGGGCGGCAGTTCCATGGTGGGCTCAGTAGGGTCATTAGTCAGTGGCACACAAATTCCTTTCCACATGAGGCGCAAAGTATATTTTTGAAACAAAATTCTAAGGAGGAAAAGAATTCTTAGGTTAGAAGAAAAGGAGATGGATTCAGTTTCCCTAAGATATTTCCTTTTTCTTAAGTAAAATGTGCAGATTTAAAAAGAAAAAAAGATGAAGTCCTAGCAGTCAATATTTTAAAGGACGGTAGAAGGATATGTTAGGAGAAACAGGCTTGTTTCAGAGAATCTAGACAATTGAATAACTGATGAAGCATTTGAAAAATGTTTAAGGATTAATAAATAATGACAGAAATGGAATCAATTAACTTTGTTTAAATTTGTACCATGGTAAATTATTTGCATGCATTTTAGAAGACCTCCCCTGTGCTCTCTTTCAATTTCGCTGCTGGGAACAGCTGCTTAGTCAAAGTAACCAAGCATGGGAGTCTTACTTCCTTGGGAGAGACAAGACATTCTTATCATAGTATCCTAACACCAATGGAAATTAGAAAGAATAAATTTAATACCATTTAAATGGAGATTTAACGAGCTGACACAGAAAAGTCATCTGAGGTAAAGTGGGCTTGCTCTGTTGATGGTGATGATTGTCTATTTAATAAAGGAACCAACGCCTTGGCATGGCAATACTAGCATACCAGGGCCTTACCTTTTACATAATGGCATTGAAGTATCAATTTCTAGTTGTTAGCAATTCTTTGGCAATGCCCAAGGGAAACATGGCTTCTTAAAATTTTGATCAACTATCAGTGTATCATTCATTCATTCAATAAATATTTATAGCCACTTACTATATGCCAGGCAAACCAATTTTCTCTGATGAGAGATCAAGAAAAAAATAGGTGAAGTTAATATATATCCAAATACAAAGGCATATATTTCTTCCTCTCTCTAATTTTGAGCAACATCACTGTCTGGACTTATATGCCTCAGTTGGTATCTGCCCAATTAAATAATAAAGCTAGGACAAATTTTGTTTATTATTGAATCGATATAACACAGGAATGTCATAAGCCTCTATTTATCTCAAGTATCCATTATTGGTTGAATATGATTACTATTTTCCTCTGAAAAACCCTAAGAAATTCACTAAATAAGTGAATGTCCCAGAAATCGGATGTTGTGCATTTGGTTCACAAAGTAAGATTAATGAAACCATGTAGTTGGTGATGACAAGGTCATGCTGAGCATTCGTTGGAGATTAGGTTGTTACCATCTGTTTTCCATGTGATGTCTTAATAAACACCACCTCCTACATTGAGGTGTTATTACAGAGAGCCTCCTGGGTATTGTAGATCAGGGCACTAGGGCACAAGTAAGGAATTGTTGCAGATGCATATTCCCTGAGTTACCATGTAGAATCTTTGTGGGTTATACTCAAACAGTGGTCCTATTTTAAGGTTCTTGCTTTCCTTCCTGCAAAGAATATTTGGTGAAGGGAATCTAGGTATGGAAAGACAAGAATGAAGAGGATGCTTAGTTGAACATAGAGATGGGAATTCAGAAATAACGAAGAGAAGAAGAAATGATATCTATAGTCTTTGACAAGAAGGAGTTAAGCAGAGGAACTCCTGGTTATACATTATATTTAAAGTATTATAATAAGGAATTCTTATGCTTATATTCTAGATCAAGCTGCCCATGTCAAATATGTACCTGTATGTATGTGTATACAAGTGTGTGTGTATATATATATATATATAAAAAATATATATCATGCATTCATTCAATCCATATCTATAGACATCTACTATATGACAGGAAAACAGTTTTCTTTGATGAGAAATATCAGGAAAAAATAAGTGATTATACACACACATACACATACACACATAGCCATTGAACTGAACAGCATACAAAATGCGATGAATTTGTCAGATTGTGTTTCTTTTTTATAGAGATAATAAAAACACATGTATCTAAAGTCAGTTTTCTGGAGCATCACTTAACTTAGTGAACACAGATGAAAAACATATTGAATTTAAAAATACCTGTACAGGATAAAAGATATGTACTTGAATTTAAGCTCATGGACTTATTACTCTCTTGCTCTTAATTCATACCATATATCTTTATTACAGATAACATGACAGGTTTGATTGGCTACAGATTATAAGGGGCAAACTCAGGGAGAAGAAAAGAAAAAGGGACTGTTAGAATGAGAATAGTAAGTGAGAGCTAACAGGCTGACAAGAAGAGAGGAAATTATCAAAATAGTCATAATAAATAAATAAATCTTGACCCGTTGGTTCTGAGTTAATTCCTGTGCATACTTTAGTAGTACCAAGACTAGTATTGTTTTTCCAGCATTGTATTATAACTGCTGTTTTTAATAGTAAGTTTGACCCACTCAGAGAAAGTTGTTAGGTAGATTTGTCTAGGAAGGGCAGGAACTGTATAATCATTCCATAAATATTTCCAACTAAAATTGTGAACAAAAATCAAAAGCTTGGGGCCAGCTGTAGCTCAATTGGTAGGAGGCTGGTTTACCACGTGCGAGGCCCCGGGTTCAGTTCCCGGGGCCTCCTTGAGCAGGCAGACCGCCTTGAGAAGGCAAGCTGCCATGGCAGGGCAAGGCAGCCACAGGCAGGGCAAGCCCCTGTGGGCAGGACAAGCCCCTGTGGGCAGGACAAGTGGCCCAAAGCAGGCAAAAGCTGCCACGCGGTGAGCTGACTCGGCGAGCCCCAGCAATGGCGGGGAGACAAGCAGACACAGAAGAATGCAAAAAATCAACACAGCAAGAACAAGCAGAAAGGGGGGGATATATAATTTAAAAAAATTAAAAGCTTGATTCAAAAACCATTTGTGAAACTTGATTATGCAGAAAATCTTATCTTTGACTATGCATGTAAGTGGGTAGTGGTATTGCATATTACTATGCAATACTCAACCATTAAGAAAAACAACTCAAAAATTGTTCTTTTTAATTGTCTTATTCTTCCAAATTAATGAACTTTCTAAACACCACAAATTCAGACTTGGTCTCACTAGCACAGATCTCTTCACATTGGATGAAAGTAATATAGACCCCCTCTGGGAGCTTATTTTAAGAAAAGTCTCTTTTGAGGCCCTGGATCTAGAGATGCTTCAGTTTTGAGGTCCTGGATTTGGAGATGCTGGATTTGGAGATCCTCTGAGTGGCCTTTGACACTGACCGTTTTCTAAGAGTCCAACTCAAATGCAGGTATAAGGCTAGGCAAGTGACAGAAAATTTTCTCTATCTTTATTTTTACAAATAGTCTATAAATCTTGTAAGCCACCTTGTGCTTTTAGGCACCTTTCATTTATGTACCTCCCTGCAAATTTTCAGCTCAATTATATATTTTAGATACTTTGTTCTAACTTGATACAGTGTTCTTACAATGCTTTAAGTCCTTTATTTTAAAGGACAAATGAAAGTGATTCAGGTTCTAGTAAGAAAATGTTAAATCCTTAGCATTTCTGGGCCATCCACACTTCTTTTCAGGCAAGAAAACAGCGCCTAAAGCATAAAATTCACATCAGGGGTTTGAGAGAATCAGGTCTCCCTTTTGATGAACAGTTGACTATTTATAAGTTACTGTTACACCTGGAGGGAAATGGCCACTGTTTCAGCTTTTATAAACCCTGAAGTGTCTATTACTTTTTTGAAAATCTCAGTCAAATTCCATTGACTTTCCTCCTCTCTTAGTTACTTCCCAGACCAATCGAAGTAGAAAAAGGCAAAGGTAAAACCAAACCTATCAATCGCAAAGGAGAATGGAGAGTGTCTTGAGGCTGCGAGATAAGCTAGCAACAGATCCATACCCTGCTATGCCATGTATATGATACAAAAGAAAAAATTAGAAGAACAACTTCAGAATTTAGAATCTTTCCTTTAGCTATTCAATTTGCATTCAAAGTTGATAAGGCAGACTAAATACTGGGATGTTGTTCTTTGTGTGTGTATTTTCTCTTGTTACATGTAGTGCCCTGCAGGGCTCTGAAACTAAACTAGCTTCCTTTGCGGTTGTGTTCTGCTTGACCGTTTGCTTGGAGAGATAAGGTCCTTTAGAGAAATGGGTGGCAATGTTATTGCATTATTAGGTGGTTGCGGAAAGGACGTTGGTAACCTCTGCTGAAATTCTGACTTTTTTTGCTGAAGATGGTGCTGACAATTGAGGCCAAAGAAATTACTTCTAGCCTTCCTAAGATTTCAGCCTGAATTGTTGCAAGAGGATTATTTCACCCTATTCTGCTCACGTACAATTCACCATACTTGTAGAACATTAGAATATTAATCCTCTCTGAAAAAAAGACAGAAAGGGACCTAAACTTCTAAAAAATTAGTTCTCAAATTCAAAATGACAGGAAAAGTTACTTATTGTTCTGATGAAGTTATTTCAAAACACAAAAATCATTGTGCTTTCCTGTAGATAATTCAAAGTATCCTGGTTATGATATTTTATTAAACCATGTTTAGGGTCATAATATGAAGCGAAAATATCAATTCACCCACAGTATTAGCAGCTCTAAAATTTGAGCTAATTTCAATGAAAGGTTGAAAAATTCTGACTTGTTTTTGTGTTCTATGGAATAACAAATTGTAGTTGTAATTCCAATTTTATTGTAGAATTACCAGAAATCATTAGGAGTGTAGAATATTAACTACCCCAAAATAATAATACATCTTTATTATTTTTATTGCAACAATTCATAACGAAATGCTTTGGGTTTTCTTTTCAATGCACTTCATGTTTTTTAGTTCTAACGTTTCAGCAAGATATAATTCATTTTAAATAAACAATAGCAAATTAGTAAAAAAAAAAGGCTGTTTATTAGCTATTTCAGATAAATTATTTACTCTCAAAAATGACTGGCCCTAAAATGTTCTCCCTCAAGTCTTATTAACATAAGATGTACGTAGAACTTCTTTTAAACCAACAATGATGAAACCATGAAAAATAAAATATTTAGATTTATTGTTTTGTTGCATATTTTAGAGGATATCCTAAGTTCTGACTCAATTGCTTATTAAAGCAATCATAACTGTCAAGTATTTTTATGTGTCTGCCTTATAATAGAAACTTTGTATCTGTGCTTCTGAGTTCACAATATAACATAAATAAGAACATGTTCATGATCATCATTTATTTTCTCTCAAAACGTGTTAAATAGAAGCCAATCCTCTAAGATATTAAAGGTTATTTAAAAAAAGAATTTTGTGACAAAATAGTTTTGTAAGTGTTGTGTAAAACTGAAACTTGTTCATTAATATAAAGCTTCTCAGTTCAATTAAATGGGAATATGCGTCTACAACAGAATGATCATTTATCAAATTGGAACCCTTTTGTCATAAAATATCTCATGAGGTGCCATGATGGTCTTTGAAAGTTGCTTACATCATCAAAAAATATGACAAAGTTAAAATTTGCCACAAAAATGATAGAAGTATTTCAATTATGACATTTTTAAGTAGCTAAGTAAAATAATATAAAGCTCTCTCTCTTCTTAATAGAATATTGACATACTTTATGTCATAATATGTCTTTTTCAGCAATTGTTTGTTGATCACCTACATGAACTTAGTGTTGACTTAGGTACCAAAGTATATTTTTCTACATGTTAATAATATACCTTTTGTTGACTCTTACTGTATTCTTCTTTTTATTTATGTATTTTTTTTTGTTTGAGAAATTGTGAGTTAACAAAAGTATCATGCATTCCATACAGGATGCCCATTCATCGCCCCAACACCAACACCTCACATTGTTCTGACATATTTATTACAAATAATGAAAGAACATTGAACTGTTATTGACCCTTAAAACCCACAAGATCAACAGGATAATTCATTAAGCAAGCCAAACTTGGTTTATTAGACTTAGTACATTTAGGGAGAATAACAATGTGATAGAGTCTTAGTGAGAAATGAGACCACCTACATCAATAAGACTTACCTATTGGGACTAAGAACTAAGATGATCTGTGTTCACATGACTTTGCCCCGGGAAATCTTTGCTCAGGAAAGATAAGACTGCAATCCAATAAATATCTTCACTGTGTGCTTTAGGAATTCATGTAAATTAATTTTCCTGAGACAATAGTGTGCTCATCTCAGCAAACAGCTTGCTTACAGACTATAATTTACTTATGAAGTCTCACTCCAAGTCTCTCACCTCATGGCATTCACCAATCCCAAACTATAATGTCATAAACTTTGTCTATTCCCCATAAGTTCCTCTCCTTAGAAATCCTTGAAAGAACCAACTTAAACCACTTAAACCTAGAACCCAAAACTATAAATATTTTCCTCTTACTTTCTTCCTCTGAGAAACTGCCAACATGGTATTTTGCCTAACTGCAGTGAGTTCTAATAAATTTAGCTTCATCAACTAATTGTTTCAAGAAACTGAAGAATTTAACAGTGTTGTCTGAATAGGGGAAGTTAAGGAAGAGTATTTTTATGGATTTAAGTTTGGCTGATTTTAGCATGAGGTATGCAAGGTGGATAACTGATTAGAATTGGACAAAATTTATAAATAATAGTTTTGGATTAGTGGGCACAGCAAAGCAAGGGTCTTGAAAAAAAAAGTCTTTATAAGCAAGCTATTAATCTTAATAAATATGATCATATGATCCTTTCATTGGTTAACAGTTTTATATTTTATGAGCAAGTGTGTTTCATTGAGCTGGCAGATAATTTTTTTTTTTTTAAACTTGGTCCAAATGCTATTTAACATTAGGATAGAAAAAAATGCTTCATCCTTCCACTATTTAGCAAAAGATAGGAAATTATGCTGGTTTTAGTTATCTCATATAAATATAGACATAATATGCTTTCTTCCATTAGAATAATTAGTTACAAGAGTATTTAAGAAACAGAGGGAACCGGCTGTGGCTCAATTGGTAGGGTTCCGATTTACCACATGGGAAGCCCCAGGTTCGGTTCCCGGGGCCTCCTGGAGAAGGCAAGCCGCTGCGCGGCGAGCTGCCTCAGAGGGATGATGCAGCAGGGTGAGACAAGCAGACACAGAAAAATGCAAAAAAGCAAATGAACACAGCAAGCACAAGAGCAAGGGGGGGAGGGATATATAAATAAATAAATAAATAAATCTTTTAAAAAAGAAACAGTATTTGTAGGCATTTAAAAAAAGAATCTTAAAAGAAGATTGCTAGGTTAGACAAAATGTAGTAGTTAATGTCTTACAGGAAAATAAAACCATAAACTTTGTGGTTATCATTTCAATGTGACAGAAATTATGTGACTTCACAATGATTATGTACACATCAACAGCAAGTTAAACAAAAGTACATTAACTTAGATAATTAAATAATCCTTGTTTGGATATTTTTAAAAAATGTTCCAGTGTGACATTAAAAGGGCATTATGCCCTCCGTTTGCTTTATTTTAAGTTTTAGATAATTTAAAATATATTGATTATGTGTCACTTGTAAAAGAAAGAAACTGCTTCATTTGAGTATCAGCACTACAAGGTCAAAAACACCATCTCATTAAAGGTCTTAGAATATTGCATGTACTAAATGTCTAAAGAAATCATACTGAATTGACTTTCCTTCCAACTCTAAAATTCTATGGATCTCTTAATTTAAATGTAGTCTTATTGATTCTGAGATTTATAATTCAAGGTATTTACTATTTACTGCCTTACTCCCTACTTTACTTTCCCTCTTCCCAGTGACTCTCATTATAGCTACTACAGTCAGAATGCTTTAACATAAACTTGAGTAGAAAGAGAGATGAATGATTGCTAATGGAGCTTAAATGAGACAATTTCCATAATTAAATATGAATAACTAAAATAAAACTTAAATAGCAAAGATTTTCTAAATTAAGTATGCAGTGAACTGAATATTTAAAGTTGAGAATAAATACTTTCTTAGTTTCCATGCTGCTATGACAAATACCACACAATAGTTTGTCTGAAACAGTGGGAATTTATTGGCTCACAGTTTCAGATGTCACAAGTGCAAATCAAAGGCTTTCTCCCGATATCAGTAGCATTCTGATTAGCTGGCAATCTTTGGGTTCCTTGGCTTTCCCATCATGTGGCTATGTCCACTCCTCTCTGTTGTAGGTTTTGGCTGGCTTCTAGCTTCTGGATCCTCCCCATGGCTTTTTCTTCTGTGCCCAATTTCCTTTGCTTATAAGAACTTTAGCCATATTGGATTAAGGCCCACATTCAGTTTGGGCCTTAATAACTTAAAGTCCTATTTACAAATGGGTACACACCCACAGAACAAGAAATATAGGACCTTAGCATGCTTTTTGTGAAGAACATGATTCAAACCCCAACAATACTCAGACTTTTATTTTCCATGGGATAATCACCCATGATATGGGTATACATCTATATGGTATGGTTAACAAATGTCATACAAATTAGGAAGAGAGTGAAGCAATAGAGATGAAAATGATTTCAAGAAAGAGAAGTTTTGTATATATAATTTTAGTCAGAAGAACAGAATTGTCAAAAACTTGGAGATAAGATTGAGTCTGGAATGTATATGTATGATTGTGATGAGAGGGGGATATGAGTCAAAAATTGGGGGAAATGGTAAGAAAAATTACTGGTGAAAATATCTATGCTTCAAAACCAAAGACTTTTGAAAAAATAAGTGAAACCAGTTTTTCACATAAATTAATTTTACAGGAAAATAGCCAGAATAAGAAATCTGATTTGATTTCATAATTGTTGAAAATAGTGCTGTCATATATTAGAAAACTAAACTGAACACAGTGTTCAGGATATAGAAGAGAGAGACCAAAATTAGATTGACTAGTTGAAAAGACATTGCAATAACTCAGACAAGAAGCTATGAGAGTTCAGATTAAAATGAAAGGACATATCTTAGACATTTTGATGGATATGTTTACAAGATTTGATGACTGATTGGATATAAGAAATAAAAAGAAGATAAGAAACAAATATTAATAAAAAATTTTAATGTGAATCTCTAATATTGGGAGTTTGGGTTGTGGAGGAGGATTTGAGGCAGAAATGTGAATTAAATTTGGACATACTGACTTTATGGTTGGATCATTCAAATTGTTAGGTGGATGCTGGGAAAAAAGTCCCAAAGCACCAGAGTTTAAGATGTAGATTTGAAAATTAGGCATAACTTAATCTATGAAAGTGGGTGATATTTCTCATTGGAAATAGTACAGAAAATTAAGAATAGATGACAAAAGTCTAGGCCACAAGAGAAGATGGATTCCTGGAGTTCCTTAAAGTAGAATGAAATTCAGACATAGAGAGAGAAAGCCACAAGGAGGAGCTGGAAAGTGGCAGTTAGCCAGACCCTGGAAGAGAAAGGAAAGGTCATTTACATGTGATAGGAAAGTCAAGGAACCCCAAAATTGTTAGATAGCCAGAATGCCATGCCTTCAGGAGAAAGCATGGTCTAACTAATGCCTTGATTCAGACTTCTGGCCTCTGAAACCATGAGCCAATAAATTCCCATTGTTTAAGCCAACCTATTGTGTGGTATTGGCATAGCAACTGGAAAGGAAAGATTGTTGAAGGACTGCATTAAATTAGAGAAAGAAGGAGTGGGTCCTTCAGCTTTCAGGAAGGAATAGAATCTAGGTAGTAGAATTAGCTTTACAGAAAAGATACTCTTATTCAAACTGATGCAAAGATGAGAAGATAAAAGTAAATTTCATATATTCATAAGAAAGCATAGAGCAGAGAAAACTTACATAGATTCCATTTGAGTGAGACAGGCTGCCACTTATTTTGGAGCAATGCAGTGGTTGGAAATAAAAGGAGATGGGAAAGAGAAGAGAGCTTTTATGTAGTGATAGTATGTTTGGACATATTTAATAAATCAGTGTGGAGAGGTAACCTAATGCCTTTCTTACTACTCATTGCCATGGGGAGCTGGAGTTCTTGGTGAAAGTCTTCAAAGATTTATATCATGAGCACAGAAGTCTTTGGGGCAGAAAGAGGTCAAGATATGAATCTCTTTGTTGTGAAGTAAACAGCTATTGAAAAGGTTTTGAATAGATCAGGATCCTTTAACAAAAGCTGGGTGGTAAAGAAGATAACAAGGCTGCTGAAATAGGAGAAAGAGAACAATCGGCTGATAGAGTTGGATGGTTGAAATTTTCTTACCTGTCTTCCAGTGGAACTCAGCAGTCCTGCTGGCAACCTTATGTCCTAAGGAGGAGCCATGCAAATGAATAAGTGAAAATCCAGTTATAAAGGCCTATAATATTGGGAGTTGAGACCTTCTTTATAAGCAGTACTTGTTGTTGAGCATAAAATGGAAGACAGGTGTATCTTCTTTAGCATGCAAGAAAACACTGTAAAACTAGCAATTGTGCTGAAAGTGCCTTGCACCAAACTGCTGGACTCTCCTAGTTTTAGTAATGACACCTGACACTATTTCTTATGAAAATTATTAAAAATATGCTGGAAGAAACTGAGGTCATGAGGGAGTGCTGCACAGATGTCAGTCAGGCCTGGCAAGATTGGTCACAAGTGGCACATGTGATTCTGAGGGCAATTTTGAGCCTCTATTTTTTTTTGTAGCACTTTAGAATTCATAAAGTTGGTTAATAACAGATTGCACTGAAACTAACTATAGTTGTTTAAAATAGGCAAAACAGTGATAGGGAAATTGATGTACTGCTACATTTTATAAACAATATCTGTAATGTCAATAACAATTCTGCAAATTGGGGAGTACTAATCCTATTTCATAGGTTGGATACTACATCTTGGAAATTTAACAGACTAGATTTTCCAAATAGGATTTTTAGTCAGACCAGTGTCCCAAAGCACATGTACTTTCTATTCTACTATACTTTTGATTTAGAATAAATATATAATGAATTCACGTCCTTTTCTACTTCATTGTCATGTGTAAAGTACTGAATTCATTTTCATATTAGTGATATTTGTTGACTTTAATCTGATAGTATCTAAATAATTTATTAAAATTCTAATTTTATTTTTTATAAAAGAATAGAAATTTAGGACATGCAAATGCTTTCATTTCTTCAGCTCATAAAACTGCTTTGCATAGTTCTTACAAAGAATAAACTAATGCATTTAAAATCTCAGGCACATTGTAATGACTCAAAGCATGTTGGACAGTATGATAGTGTTTATTGGCTAGATTGCTCAACCTTATGTTTAAAGCTATGCTATGATTTATCCAGCTTTAAAAGAGAGCTGGAAAAGTTGAATATCAAAGTAATCATTAAGTTTTATCAATTTATCATAATTGCCGATCATATTTATAATCCTTGATTAGAATTTACTTTAACTAGCCACATTATATATGTCTGTATCTGAGTGTTTCTACCAACAGAAAATATTTTCATTTGAATTAATTTTACAGCTTTCTTCTTGCTTCTTTCTCAAGTGTATAAGAGGCCTCATGGCGGAATATCATGATGCTACTAAAGGTTCCAGTCCCCATGACTATTTTCCCTGGGGTGAGTTCACAGATTTTTTTCTCCTCCTTTACCTAGTTGGAATATAAGTGAAAGGCCATATTGTGTTCTCACGTTAGCTTTATCTTATTTAGCTAGGAATTTTCATTCAATGGGGAACCTTACTGGATCTGGCTCATTTGTCCAAATCCCTTCAATTTTGGGATCAGAAATTTAAGAATAAGACTCTAAGAGACTTTTCCAAGGTTGCACAGCCAGTAGTGACAGAGCTGAGGTAAAACCCAATCCCTCGTGTCTCACTCTAGTGACATTCCCAATGCCCTCTCGCCTCTCGGCTGGTGTAGTGGTTTGAGTTTGAATTAATTATGAATTCCAAAAATATAAGTTAGATTATGTTTGTAAGCTCATCTGTTCATCTGGGCATGATTAAGTTATGAGTAGGGCGTTAATTGCCACGTCAGTGAGACGTTGAGCCCCACCCCTCGGTGGGGGTGGTCTCAAGTAGAAGCAGAGATTAGAGAGAAGCAGAGAGCAG
>PVKH010023720.1:0-13795 GCA_004027955.1 Chaetophractus vellerosus
AGCAAGAGCAACAAGCTCTTGTTGAAGGAAGGCCAGGCTGTCAGACCTATTTTATTTTCTTCTCATGTAACCCAACAGGAGACCTTGTTATTTTCTCGGTTTAAAATCCAAGAATCAAATGAAGGTCTACATCACTGGGTGTTAGGCCCTGCCCCTGGGAATCTCATGAGCCAAGGTGAGCTGCTGAGAGTGTCTCTGTGTGCTACAGTATATTTCATTATTGTGAGGCAAACTTTCATCAGACGTGGCTATACGTCTTCCCCACTCCCCAGGGAAAAGCAAGTGTCTACAACAAATAGGACTCTTTAAACTATACAGACATAAGTCTGACTACTGTTCAGAAGTCAGTTTGGGAAGTAACAGTCAGCAGGGATTTCTCTGAATACAAGGTCATTTTTGAAAGTTTATTTCTTTGAAAGCTTTCTAAGGCTGTACTGTCCAAAGCAGTAGGCTTTGGCCACAGGTGATTGATTAAAGTTTAATAAAATTTAAAATTCAGTTCTTCAGTCACACTAGCCACATTTTAAGTATCCAATTTGCCACACGTGGCTAGTGTCTACCTCATTGGATAGAAGAAATATAGAACATTTCCATCATCGCAAAGTTTTAATGGGCAGCTCTGTTCTAAGGCCTCATGTAACAGGCTTGACTCTGCTGTACCGTAGTTTAGAGTTTTTGCAGAAGTTCTGGCTTGCATGTACCAATTATATTCTTTGGTATTACCCTTTTCTATATCATGTAACTATTTTATTTATTTTTTCCTTCACCCAAATAAATAATTTTCTCTTCAGAGGCCTTTCTGTTTAAAGTGTCATTTGAAAAAAGAATATCAAGGAAATATTTATTCCCCATCGTTAGAGACCTGTGTGGTAAGCAATATTCTATTATTTATCTTCTGTTGTTCCTTTATGGTGGTTAATATCTTCCCTGATTCATATGAGTTCCCTTTTGCAACCCTCTGCATACTAAGTTGGCTTGTCCTGCATGGTTGTTTGAATTTAAATTGCCAAGCATTTTGCCTCACCAAGGAAGATGTATAGAATTCAATCATTAAAGGAAGGGACTACTGGGAAATAATGTGCTATAAGGCTCCTAACTATTCTGTGACATTTTTATTCTCCTCTTTCCTCACATTAAATAGAAGCTATTGTATCAAGAAAGGTGAATTAAAACCAGGCCGCACACAACAATGTAGCTAAGGCTGCCACAATAGTTTTAAATGGCCTTCATTTGAAAGGACTTAATCTAGGTTATGGTGGCTATTCAATAGAACCTTCATTCTTTGTTACTGTTCACAGCCGTGTGTTTACTTCATTCGTTATTAAAACAGGATTAAATGTGTTTCAAAGCTTTAAATGAGATGGAATATGGATGAACAGAAATAAAATACATTGTGGCATGCGAGACAAAAATCTAATCTCTTTTTCTATCCCTGTGTTTCCACAGATTATCTTTCCTTGCAATTCCCTACTAAGGCAACTATTGGTCTGGATTGGCTGCTTAGTATTCATATTCTCTTTATCCACATGAGCCTGATGCTAAATCTTGGTTACACATTTGGAATAAATGAACAAAAATGTTTCCTTTCTAGCTTAAGCTTTGTCAAGACAAACCATCTGCAGAGACAGTTGTAGCGGGTATTAGTCACACGGGCTTCACCCAGCTCCACCACTCCTGGCTGTGTGGACTGTCCTTAAAACTTTGCTATTATTTTTCACTCGGACTCTGTATTAGCTGGGGTTCATTAGAGAAATTGAACCAACAATATATATGTATGAATATATGCATGTATATGGGTGAATGTGTATTTATGTGAGGGTGTGTATAATAAATATATGTAATAAAAAGATTTATTATAAGAAATTGGCCCACATGACCATGGGAGCTAGCAAGTCTGAACTCCATACAGAAAACTGAAGGCTGAAAACCCCAATAAAGATGATACTGAAGTCCTTAGTCCAAATTCTCCATGGGAAGCTCATTAGTTTGAAATTCTGGCAAGAACCAATGTTGAAGTTGAGGCAGAAATTCTTCTCCTTACCTCTAAAACCTTTAATTCTGGCTTTTAATAACTCAAACTGATTGGATGAGGAGACTTCCCACATTGTTGAGGGCAGTCTCCCTTGTTGATTGTAGACGCAATCAACTAAGTGTAGGTGCAGATCCCATCTACAAAATATCTTCACAGTAACAAGGAGGTGAGTACTTGAGCAAACAACGGGATACCATAACCTAGCCATGTTGACACATGAATTTAATCATCACAGGCCCCAAGCCTAAAATTCATCTTTCTTTCTATGACTTTAATTTTTAATTAAAATTCAAATTATTTACAATGAAATGCACAGATCTTAGGTATATAGTTTTATGATTTTTTATTTAAAAATCTTATAACCCACTATCAAGATATAGGACATTTCTTTCCCTCCAGTAAGTTCGCTTTGTCCCTCCCAGTCAATCCCCACCACTACCACCAGCACCACAAAAACCAGAGGCAGTCGCAATTTTGATTTTATAACTACAGCTTATTTTCATTTATTCTAGAATTTCATATGAATGGAATCATAAAGCATGTATTCTTTTATATCAGGCTTCCCCCCATTTTCTATGAATTTTAATAAAACTTTTCACTTTTACTGTCCTTTCCCTCCACATTTTATGCAGAGGACATATCTTTTACATGTTTAAAAAACATGGTATAGGGATCTAGTTTTTTGTTTTTTTTTTTTAATTTTAAAAATTTACCCATCCCCCCCACACGGTTCTCTCATCTGTCTGCTAATTGTTTGCTCACCTTCTTCAGGCGGCACCGGGGACCAAACCCAGGACCTCCCACGTGGGAGGAGAGTGCAAGACAGCATGAGTCCCATCCGCTCCCTGCAGGCTGGGGCGTCTGCTGGTTTGTGGCATCTGATTGTTCAGGTGTCTGCTCATTGTGGCAGGTGCAGTGTCTACTCATCTTCTTTAGGAGGCACAGGGACCTGAACCGGGTACCTCCCATGTGGTAGGCAGGCTCCCAACTGCTTGAGCCACATCCACTTCCCCAGGTCTAATTTTAGAAGTCTGAGAGAATGGCTTGGTATTTTGGAAATAGCTTTGACACCTGCTGGCAATGTGATCTTGTGAGTTTTGGCAAGTTACTTAAAATCCCTGAACTTCACGTATCAGCTTTAAAACGACTGCTGTAATATTGTAAAACCTCACAAAAGTTTTTATTAGGATAACATGAAATAATGTATGTAAAGTGCCACCACATGTAGGTACTAACCAATTGCCAGTTCCTTCACCTTTTAGGCCAATAAGTCTAATAACAGAAACTAACCAGTTACTTTGGCTGTTTGTATGACTAATCGCATATCCATTGGTTATACTGTATGATTCCATCAGTTTCTAGTGGGCCCAAATCAAGGTTGTTCTCGAATACAATCACAACTGATGTTTATTTATCCTTTTATGGTATATAGGACATTTCCATATGTTAGCTCTTGTAATCTTCATTGTATTCCCATGACAAATAGCTCATATTATCTTTGTTTTACAGTGAGGAAACTGAGATTCAGTGTCTGGAATCATCCAAATACTTGGTGGACTTTAACACCAAACCTTTCAGCACTAAAACTTGCACTCTTGATGGGAAAGTGTTCCCTGGGGTGGAGGCAAGTGTGACCCAGACTCACAAGTCTTGCTGCTATTACTCTGTACCCAGAAGAGTTTCCAGGTACAATCTGGGGCCCAGGAGCAGGCAGGGCAGATGCAGTCTTCCCCTAAGTTTGCCATTTGCCCCTGTCCTTCACCTGCTCAAGTGGTGCTTGGCTTTAAATTGGCTGTGAATTGGTTGTGGTCTAACAGGACATTCCTTCATCAACAGGTCTGTATTATTGTGGCCATTTGTGTGATTTATTAGCTAGAAACCACTCTGGGAACTGGGAATTCGGCAATAAGCAGAAGTTTTGTCTATTTTAGACCAAAAATCCCTGCTCTTATGGATCTTACATTCTAAATGGGGAAGAGCAAACATGTTCGTTTATTTATTTATCTATTTATTTAATGTTGGGGCCAATAAGTACTTGGGAGGAAAACAAAACCGGGAAGAGAAACCTGGGATGCTAAAGTTTGGAATTTGCTGCCTGAACAAGCCTTGTTGATGAGGTGGAGGAGATGGGGGATTGAGCCACACAAATATTGAGGTTTGGGGGAACATTTCAGGCAAAGGGAACAAGTTCAAAAGCACTGGGCAAGAAAATGCTTGACATCTTCTGGGAAGAGCAAAGAGACCAGTGAGACTGGAGCAGAGTGAGTCAGCAGGAGAAGGTAAGAGCCAGGGATGAAAACCCTTCATGGCCATTTTAAGGATTTGGGCTCTGATTATAAGTGAGATGCAGAGTCATTAAAGGATTCTGCGCACAGGAAGGATATGCTTTGATTGATACTCAGAAAGGATCATTTTGGCTGCTGGGATAAGAACAGATCATAGGAAGGCAAGGATGGAGGCAAGGAGACCGGGCAGGAGGCTGTTACTACAATCTTGGTGAGAGATGACATTGACTTGGACGATAATAGTAGTGGTGAAGGTCATGAGAAGTAGTTGAATTCTGGATGTGATTTGGGGCTAGAGCAAATAGAATGACAGATGGGCTGTGGGTTGTGAAAAAGAAGTTTCAAGGAGAAGCCAGGGTTTTTGTCCTGAGACTGAAAGGAAGGAGTTGCCATCAGCTGAGATAGGGAAGTATAGATGGGAGCAGGTTTGGGAAGGAATATCAGGAGTTCATTCTTGGACAAGCCGAGTTTGAAATGCCTGTTAGACACCAAGTAGAGAAGTTGGGTAGGCAGACAGATATATACAAATCTACCTTTTAGAGCAAGATCTGGGCTGAAGATACAAATTTAGGAGTTGCCAGGAAAGAGGAGAGATCGAAAGCTAGAGGCTAGGTGACCACATCTAGGGAGTGGAAAGGGAGGTCCAGGTAGAGTCTCTTTGGAACTCATGAAAATATGAGTTAACATGAAAACTGTTCCTCAATTACAGAATGGTTATTGGAGATTTTTTTTCTTAATATTACTTTTTAAAATCCCTGTAACATTTCTAACTGGCACCTCACCCACTCTTTTCCTTACTAAAGAGGTTCTTATTCATTTCAGTGTAAGTTGAAAACCAGCCTCGCAGGCCACTTGATCTGGATTCCTCCCAAATTAATGGGCACTGAAGTTATCACGGTTCTCTTTTTGCAGCTGCTGTCTACTCTTTGCGACTCTTTAGAAGTTAAGAGGCAGCCTGGGAGGCATGAAAACAAATAAAATGTCTGTGGGCTCTAGTGCCTTATCAATGTGAGGAACGGAGTTTCAGTTCAAAAAAGCTCTGCTTTCCGGTGAGAAGTAAAGATAAGAAATCTTCCAACTGTTTTTGCTTTAATCTGCGACCCTGAGAATTCCCTTATCTTACAACCTAAGAAACAAAATCCTATTTTGTTTATATGTTGATGGTCAGAAATAATCCTGCTTCTACTCTGGATGCTAACACATAAGCTTTAGGTTGTTTCAAAAGGTCACTCTGAGAGTAATATAAAGATGAAACGAGAGATAAAATACCTGGAAAGCTTTTGTTTCAGTTACTATGGCTGCATAACAAATTCCTCTAAAATCTAGTGGAATAAAGCAAACATTAATTATGCCCTTGAATCCTGTGGGTAAGGAATTTGGTCAGGGCACCACAGAGATGTCTTACCCTGCTCCATGATGTCTGGATATCACTTAGGAGACTTGAAGGCTGGAAACTGGTATCATCTGAAGATTTGCTCATTCACATGTCTAGCAGTTGCTACTAGCTGTCCATTGGGGCCGCAGGTCCTTTCCGGATGGGCATCACCCACCATGTGGTTTCTCTGCCTGGGCTAGCATAGCAGTTTGGCAGTTTGATGTAATTATGAATTCCAAAAATAGGTATTGGATTATGCTTGTAAACTGGTCTGCTAATCTGGGCATGATTAAGTTATGATTAGGGCATTGACGGGGCCACGTCAGTACGGTGTTGATCCCCACCACTTGGTGGGTGGGGTCTTAAAGGTAAAAGGCATGGCAAAGGACAGTGTTGGGGCAGTTTTGATGTTGGGGTTCTGATGAGGAAGGAGAGAAGGCCCAGGGAAAAGAGATCAGCCATTCACCTGACAGTCCACAGCTGGCCTTGTGGAGAGAAGCAGAGCCTAGAGAGCCTCATAGTCTACAGCTGGCCTTGTGGAGGAAACAGAGGAGCTGAGCCCAGAGAGAAACAGAGCCCTGGGAAGAGAGGAACCCAAGAAGCCAGAACCCTGGCAAACATCAGCAGCTGTCTTGCTCCAACATGTGACAACAGACTTGGGTGAAGGAAGAGACTTATGCTTTATGGCCTGGTAACTGTAAGCTTCTACCCCAAATAAATACCCTTTATAAAAACCAACCAATTTCTGGTATATTGCATCAGGATCCCTTTGGCTGACTAATACAGCTAGTTTGGGCTTACTTGCAGAATGTTGCTTGGGTTCCAATGTCCAGAAAGAGAAAGCGAGCCAGAGAGGAGAGACAGCCAAGTGGGAGCTCTCTCCTTTGTATGGCCTAACTTCAGAAGTCACATAGCATCCCTTCTGCCATAATCAATTGGTTGGGGCACTCTCACGTTCAAGGGAGGGAATATAGATCCCACTGCTCACTGGGAAGAGTGTTGATCACATTGTAAGGATAACAAGTGGGATGGGCTATATAAATTGGTGCAGCCATCTCTGGAAAAATCTAATCAGCCACAGATTTAGGTAGTGACTCTCATAAAGCAGAAGCTACTAGATTCTCATACTCTTTGCTTTGGGAAGCAGAGAAGAGGCAAATACTTCTGAAAAGAGATTGGGGTAAGAACTTTAAGGACGAATTTTAGGAATGTTCTGTTCCTTTATTCTCCTTCCTACTCTGCAGGCCATGAACATGTTGCTTTGGGGGAAAAGGCTTGTTTCTATCCCAGGTTCGCTGTCTCATTAGGCCTGCATTTGTACAGAGTGTTGCTGGATGACAAGTCTCTTAGAAGGGACGGGGAAGTGATATAGGGTGGACTCACAAACAATTACAGTAGGCCCTGGAGAGTTTGGAGGCATCACCCATAGGAGGTAAGAGAGGAGTGTTCTGAGGAAAATCTCTTCCCCTTCCTGACCAGATACCAGTGAATTCCTCTAACGCACCCTGTGCTTAGCTTCCACCAGTTTCCCTCCAGATGTCTTCAAAGAGAATCAGGCTAAATAATACCCTTTCCCTCTGTAGATTTAGACCCGAGGGGGAAGCCTCTTTTCCTCTCACACGCAAAATCAGCACCATGGACCCATTTTTTAAGCGATTGGTGACTGGATCCAAGTTAGAGGCCAGACTAAAATGAGGAGCCTCTAGATAAAGACTAAGAGGGATATAATTGAATCCTTGGTGTTAAGAATGCTCAGGGTAAAGTGAATGCAAATATATGCACCAAATTGGGGCTGATTTCAAGTTCCCAAGCAGTGCATCTGCTAAGGAGGCAAACAGGGTGGTGTTTTCTGGCTTCACCCATATACAGGCCCATGAGAGGAAGTTTTAGGCTCTCTATCGGCCCTCCCAAGCAAGGTGACAAAGCAGGAAGAAAACTTTTTAAAAAATAAAGAGCACCTCTCTCTGGTCCTTAAAAAAATGTAGAATCTTAATGCATTTTAACTGGACTTTTGTTGTTGTTGTTGCTATTTTCAAAGTACCATACAGCTAAGGCTGAAATAGTGTTATTTGAATCAGTCCTTGGACATTAGAACCTTAGAATGTTGCACTATACAGTTCCTAAAAGAATTGGGGTTTGGATGCAAGGGTGCCACAGAAGCAGAGCCATCCAAAAGAATGGTGGGTGCTATGAGAGATGGCTGGTCCAGAGGTTTCCATGTCCGCAGAGTGGGACAGAGGTTGGGGAAGAGGCAATTTTCAAAAGGTAGTAGGGGTATGATGGAGGTTATGCAGTTAAAACAATAATCGTTCATTACACCGATCTGAAGGAATTCATCCCTAGAGTCAATAAGGTAAATTTCATATAAAACACCAAAGGTCTTTGTTGCTGGGAAATCAAATGGCTTTTGGAAAAATGGGGGAGCTTTAAAAATATCTAGTTTCTGATTATGACATGGATGAAGATGATGTAACAATTTAGTATAAATATCCAGTGTAATTAAAAACAGGAATATTGGAATGTTGATAGCAATGAAAATGAAATAACAAAGCATTATAATTTAGGTTTATTTGTCCAGCTACTGCAATGTTCCTTCAACTACATGTGTATTTAGTTTTATTCATTGTTATTAATTGTGTAAATAATAAGTGATTAAGCAGGCATGCTTTGAAGGTATTTTTCTTGGTATGGTATTTTTAATAATTAAAAATACATACAGTCCACTTAGTAGCAGTATGGCCTTGAAAAATTACTTAACCTTCCTGTGTCTCAGTTTGCCTACATGTAGAGTGGAAAATAATCATGGCTTCTTCATAAGGTTGTTAAAGTATAAAATGAGTTAATACACACAAAGTGTTTAGAATAGTGTCTGACATAGTAAGCACTTAATAAACACTAGCTATTTTTGTTAGAATATTCTTTGGGAATTATTGCTATCTCCAGGATTATAAATAATTGGTACAAGATGGACTTTTGCATACTTGTTACCATTTCATCGAAATGCTCACTTAAAATAGTTTCCTTGAAAACAGTTCATGAGTTCATCTCAGAAAAATACAAAGTAGGGTTTACTGATCATGCTTCAAGAACCTGAGGAATTTTCTTCCCCAGATATTCATTAAAGCTTTTCACAGATGTTCTATTTCACAAATATTCTAGCACCTTGACCTTCCAGGTACATGGAACCATTTTAATTTTTCCACCTTCTAGAAGTTAAGTATGGCCATGAGTCTTGCTTTGGACAATGATTTGAAATCTTTCTGGGTAGAACCTTTAATTCAGGGTATGCTTTGCCACATTCTCTTTTCCCTCTATTGTGACAACTGGCAACTTCCAAGAGTATGGCTTCTCCATTAACTTGAATCCTGACTGACTCTCATGATGGACATGTAGTTTAGCATGAAGGAGAAAGGACATTTTGTTGTTTTAAATAACTGAGATTTAAAAATTGTTATTGCAACTTAACCTAGTGTATCTGACTGACACAGGAAAAAAATTCTGGATATTGACACATAGTGGGTGCTTAATAAACATTTTCTGAATGAATCAAGATTTTTAAACATGCATCTCTTTTTTTCATCTTTATGTTGGGGATAGAGAGAAAGAAAGAGAAACTCCCAACATTTTTCCTTCCTTCAATTTTATAGACTTGTTTTAAGCAAATTCAATATATGAGTATTTGCCTTACATAACGGTGAATGAAAATGTTTATTTTGTTAATATAGTTAAAAATATGCCTTACTTTATGAAAACCTTTTACAATGTGTTTGTTTTAAATAGCAATTATTTAAAATCAGCTAGGTTGGAAAAAAAACAAAACATATTTACCACTGTTCTAAAGGAATCTCTCAAACTTTGCTCTTAAGTCTCTTTTCTAAACCTCATTGAAATGTTCACTTAAAATAGGTTTCCTACTTTCTCTTTCCTAGATCTCTCTGTGGCAACCAGGCTAATTTATGATCTTAAGGAACCCACTCAAAATAAATGTTATTTTTTATTCCAGTGGAACTGAAGTCCTTCAAATAAGGCCTCTGAAAGTAGGATATCTTCTGGCCTTGGGCAAGGCTGGACTGGATCTTCTTTGCTACATTTCATTCAGGAATGAACATCTGCATAATTAGGATATCAATTTCAAAGAACTTCCCATTGCTAAGAGCAAACATTTTAATGCAGGACAAAAACACCCACATTTTGTGCAATGATGCTGTTATTATTTAAAACTCTGGCATCAGTTGAACATTTATATTAAAGTAATAAATTTCTAATCCAGCCTCACAAAAGCAGAGCCCATTTTTAAGGTTGCCATCTCTGATTGCGTGGTAAAGACATATATTTGTCATTCCAGCACTTGCAGATACTAGCACTGACTGATAAACTATCTTTCATTATTCTGACTAGGTTTTTTTTTTAAGATTTATTTATTTTACTTTATTTATTTATTTTTAATTTCTCTACCCACGTACCTACGAGGTAGTTAAAGAATGCATGAGTAAATGAATGATTGCAAAAGAGAATACGCTATAAGAGGCTTATGAGATAGGGGACAAAGTGACAGAAAACAATTCACCCAACATCAATAATTTGTATTTTCTTACTTGATTACTGCATCTTCACTGCACTGTTTTTGAAAACATGCACATGTGAACAAATAGAACATTAGAAACACAATAAAGGAATGAGAAAGTCACAAAACAGCAGGCATATGATCTCAAGTTGAAGCAAAAGGCAAAGAATGAAGCTTCTCATTTTCCAGATAATCTGAGCCCTGAATTTGAGTATATTACCCAGAAACAGGATCCAGATTTGTATCATTTAAGATTTTTGGGGGTTGCAAGTGACAGAAACCCAACTCCAACTACCTGAGGCAAAAAAACAGACGCTCTTATAAGTAATCAAAGAAAGAGGTGAACAGTTAGAATTCCAGTTAGGAAAATCCAGGGAAACATATCTAATTGGCCCAACTTGGATCAGGCACTCCCTCCAGCTGCACATGGAATGTTGTCCTAAGAAATTGATCTTGAGTGAGCATTTTTCTTTTTTCAAAGAAAGGGGGAGTGCTGCACTCAGAAGAAGGGAAGGGTGATAGCAGATTCACAACAGATTTCTGCCACTGGTTCGTTTTCTATCCCAATTATTACCACTGGGAAGAAGACAGAGCCTCGGTGATGAAGATGCTGGCAAAAATTCTGGCAAAATTGTGGGTTCCCAGCTCAATCTCTGAGCCCATTGAGTCTCGGTGAGTAAGATAAGCAAGTATATGAAGTAAGGGGTTGGCAGTTATAAAGCTGGTAGTAGAATTTACTTTCTGACCATCCAGGGAAAAAGGAATGTTGAGGCTAAGAGTTAACAGAAGGTAGGTGACTATGTCACTTTTTGATTACCTTTACTGGAGGTCTTTATTTCTTTATTCCACTTCAATTCACTGTGTAGTGTCCTTTCATTTCAGTCTGAAAAACTACCTTTAGCATTGCTTGTAGGGCATGTCTGGTGTTGTGAACTTTCTCAGCTTTTAAAATGTTATCTGTGAATGTCTTAATCTCTCCCTTATTTTTGAAAGAAAGTCTCACTGGACATAAAATTCTTGGTTGACAATTGTTTTCTTTCAGCATTTTAAATATTGTGTAGCACTCCATGGTTTCTGATGACAAATAGGCATCTAATTTTATTGGGAACCACTTTAACATGTTCATTTTCTCTTCCAGCTTGTTCTTGACATTGGACAGTTTGACTACTATATGTCTGGCCATGGTTCTCTTTGAGTGTACCCTGTTTGATGTTTGTTGGGCATCTTGAATGTGCATATTCATATCTTTGGTTAAATTTGGAAGTTTTCTGCCATTATTTGTTTGAATATTCCTTCTGCTCCTTTCTCTCTTTCTTCTTCTGGGACTCCCAGTTACTGCATCTCTTTAACTGTTTTCAGCAGTTTTGAGGAAGATGACTCTGCTGGTTTTTGCTAGTTGTCATAGATTCTGTGGGGGTTGGCTACCTGGAGTGTCTTAGGCTGACAATTTGATCCCGAGATAGATCAGTTCATTTTTAATACTGATAATTTAATTTTATTCTAATTACCTAACAATCCAGACATGAAAAACCTTTCTCCCAACCATTCAGGAAGGCTGAAAGTTTACTGTAATCTCATGCATTTGGCAATATGATATTTCAAAATTTTCTGTAGGGGATCAGAATCTGGGAAAACTGACAGCCCTGATTTTTATATCTGGAGGCCTAGTAAAACCTACTTCTCTGTTTCCCAGGAACTTGCAACCGCAGGCAGTTTCACAGCCATCTCTTACTTCTTATGTACTTTTGGAGCCATTAAAGATAGAAAAAGTCACACTGATTTGGTGTGTCTGTTAATTGTTTTAGTTTGCTTACTGTAAGGCTTTAGAATTAAAGGCTTCAGTTCTGGTAGGGCCTCTCCCACTTGTTTTTCTCTCCTGTAACCTCACATGTCTGTCTTTTCCAGAAGGCAGGTCTAGGACTTGAAATGTCAGAGTGGATGAGGCACGTGTAAGGTCACAGGTGGGTTGAGGAATTCCTCATGACCACATGTGCTATGTTTTAATTAGTGGAGCTTTTCTTATCTCCATGACTATTTTAATTGCTCATGGGCAGCCTTGCTTCCTAGAAGCCTTTGGAGGTCCAACAATTAATTATTACTGCTTATCCTAAGTTTCCAGATGGCTTCCTGTACCACAGCTTTAACTCTACTGACAGTTACAGGTGTAAGAGACTTATAGGTGAGAAGCCAATTTGATTGTCAGGCCCTTTTATGAACTCTAGCTGTGAGACTCCATTCCTTTTCAAATAACCCTTTAAATGGGTACATCATCTCTTGTATTTGTGCACAATCACAGTGTTAGCACTGATGGAATGCTTACCTTATACCGGGCATGGGGTTAAGATTTTTACCTTTATATTTTGCTTAATCCTCCCAGCTGGATGAGGAGTGTTCTGTTATTGCCCCTTGTCTCAGAGAGGTTAAATAAACTATTGAGGGTCACACAGCCAAGCTAAGTGTAGAGCCAAGAGTTGAACCCAGGCATTCTGACTCCAGAGCCTGCATATACATGACTCTATTAAATGCTTGACAGGCTTCTCTACTTCATCTCCTTCGCAATCCTATGAGGTAGAAAAGGACCCTAGTTAGAGCCAAAGAAACAGAACCCAACCCAGAGAAGCAAAATTTCAAAGCTCCTCAACAAACCAACATTCTTGTGTTAAAGTCCAAGACCATGTCCATAATATGACGTACAGTCCCACATACATGTGAGGGGAGTGGACAGAACTGAAGGGGAAGTAAGAATTTGCCTGTATAACAGACTCCTGCTTATTAGACTATTTTTTGGTCAAGAGTAACAGAGATTCAGGTAACCTCAGAAAAGGGACAGAACTATTCTAAAACTACATTCGGGTCAATGAAGGATGAAAAATCTCATGGAAATCCACCCAGAAGGGTTGGGCTTCCTGGAGCCAGGAAGTGGAGAGGGACAAGGAGTTGGGGCAGTTTAAGGTGTTTCAGGAATTTGGGTTTGGGGGGTCCTCCATTATCAAGATCAGCTTCTCGGGGCCGGCGATAGCCCAGTGGATAGGGCACCGGCATACCACATGGGAGGCCCCGGGTTCAGTTCCCGGGGACCTCTCCTAGCCGGCAGACCGCCTTGAGAATGGCAAGCCGCCATGGGCAGGCCAGAGCTGCCGTGGGCAGGGCAAAAAGCTGCCACGGACAGGGCAAAAGCCGCCACGGGCAGGGCAGGTCGCCCGCGAATGGAGCGCAGCCAGCCACCCGCGAACTGAAGCAAGAGCCGGCCGTGAATAGAAGCAGAAGCCGCCCACAAGCGGGGAAAGCTGCGCCTGCGCAATGACCAAGTCTCGACGCGTCGCCGCAATGGGGGGAAGGGGAGATATGTAATAAAATAAATAAAATCTTTAAAAAAAAAAAAAAAAGATCAGCTTCTCAGTCTATCTGCTCCTCTCTGGATTGCTCACATCTGCCCATGCCATCAACTGTGTTATTCTTCCCCTATTTTCAAGTCCAATAATGAGAGAGAAGATCTGATTGGCTCCACAAATATCTAGCATCTCTGTTTCGATAGAGCC
>PVKH010023721.1:0-13792 GCA_004027955.1 Chaetophractus vellerosus
TTGCAACTCACAAATCTTCATTTATGTGGAGAATGGGATGGGGGAGGCTTGACTTAATAAGGCTGCACTTCCTGCCCCAGCATGTTTCTCCCTTGAGCATGTCCACACACTTGTCTTGAGTGCATACTTCCACTTTCTTTGTTTAATATTAAACTCTTTACTTGCTTTGCCAAGCTGTGGCATGTCTTTGAATTCTTTACCATAATGTGGCCAAGAACCTGTTAGCCCACCCCTGCAACACTTCAAGGAGATCAGCCTCAGTCAAAATCCTTGGATGCTCTCTTTTTCTGAACCTGTGTCTTCTCCTGGGCTTATTTCATGGCCTTAGAAATTCCCCTTTTTACTGGAATTGGAATTCCTCCCTTATCCCTATGAAATATAATTTCCATCTTTCAGGGTGCTCTACTGTAAGTTTTAAAACCAGAAATCTTTTGCCCCAGGCATATTTGGATCGATTGTTTCTGACACTGCTATAATTAATTGCAACCTTTTTCTTCTTGTAGAGCAAGTTCTGGGAATAGCAAGAGGGAGATGAGACTCCTGGGTCAGGCTTTCAGGCTGCCACTGGATAGACTGGAAGCCACATATATGCACTCCATTATGCCCATAAGGGTTACTCTGATTCCTCCAAAACAGAGTCACAATAAGAGCTCAGGTCCACTCCACAGTCAGGAAGGGGTTGGATTAGAGAAGAGATCCTGCTTTCAGTATTATGTTACATTTCCTTGATTCAGGACTCATCCTGTTACTGCAGTCATTTAAGTATTTTGGGGAGTTTTAAAGAAAATAGCCTGGCCTATTATTGTAATTTATCAAAGATTCTATGGGTGAACAGAACCTGGAGTGTCTTATGCTGCCATCTTGGTTCCCTAGGAGCAATAATAATAACCTTAATCACAATAAAATAATTTAAGGATGCAAATTTTATACCTAGAGAACATTATCAGTATAATGCCATGAAATACTGTTTTAAAAAATCCAACAGAGAGATAAAGGTTAATGTTGAATATTATATTAATTGATAAGAAACCAAAAGGAAAGGATCTGAATTACAAAAATATATATTAAATGAAAATAGCAAATAAATAATAACTTTAAATACAAGCAGATTAGCCTCCAATTAAAGCCTTGAAATTAACTCTATTAAAATGTAAAACTCAACTTTATGATGTTTATAAGTAATAGATGAATTAAAATGTAAAAATGTGTACCTGTAAATATAGGCATAAGTACAACTGTGCAATGTAATACCATTATAAAAAATAGGTCTTTGTATTACAGAGTGTGATTGAGAATATAAAACATCCAATATACCAGAAAATTATTAAATTCCTTAACAGAGCTTCAAATCACATAAAAAATGAGAAATTTAAAAGCAAGAATTGAATTTTAAAAAAATAATGACTGAATAATTATCAGGGATAAAGTTTTAATTTTCTTGAAATGTAGGGCAAAGAAATTATTCATCCTTTCTGAATCTTCTGGTCTTCTATCAAAATAATCTGACTATTAGAAGTTATGTATTGGAGACCCACCAATAAAGATTGAACAAAGAGATTAGTCATTTAAAGTTTTGTAAAGTATACTTTCCTTGAAAAATTCTTATATTATTTAAAATAGGCTTAATGACTATAAAAATTGATTTCAATGCTGGGAAGAAAAACTCCCTCAGGGTGATTTTCAAGGAATGAGCAGACCCTATTGAGATTGATATACATAGGACATCTTAAACTGATGGACACTGATTGTGAACTAAATTGGTTTTGGCATTTTAGTTTCCAAATGAGATTTTCTCTGTGAAATTGAATTTTTGATGAATTGAAAAATTGTATATTCAAATTTTCATTAAATATGTATTATTTTGTCACTCCTTGATCCATACCATTGTATTCTCTCCTGAAATTCTGCAGTCTGAACAGTATCTCTTATGCCAGCTGCTTCTAATTCTACATGAAATTGGCCTCATTATTATTAATTAATGAAAGATTTACAAGAATGGATTTCACCTCATCGTATATAGAAGAAGTAAGGTATTGGCCATTAATATAATTATGAAAGCTTTAATCATATCAGCAATGTTTTTTACCTCTTTACTCTCAGATTTCATTCAGTATAGTAAAAGCCAGTATGCTAAACAATAAAACAGGTTGCACAAACATTGTTGTGGCTTAATACAACAGTACATATGCTGTAATGATGTATTATTTGAATTATTTGTAGGAAATATACCATGTTTTCCTTCTGATGCCTCAAAAATGCCCATTCTTCAATTGTTGCACATTCCTAGAAAAAGTTTGTTATGCTGCACTAGTCAAGGCAAAATGCATCAAGTTGTGGGTTTTGCAAATGGCTATTTCAACATAGGTCAAAATGACTTATAAATAGTAATAAAAGCAGGAAGTATTGAAAAGTCAGTGAGATAAAATTATATAAACACTTAATCTTAGGTACAAATAAGCCTTTTGTGCACAAAAGAAAATACATGGAAGAAATATCTGGAGAATAACAAAATATATGAGTGATTTTCATTTTGTCTATGAATTTTGTTGTATAGTAATTTTTGGGTAATAACCAATGTTCAATCCTATAACAGTGTCACAATTAAATATAAAATTATTTCATTGTGAATAATGTGCTTGTACATGCCTCATGGTTAATGATCTGACCTTTCAGCTACAGATGAATTTGTCATTTCTCTAGAAATGCCTTCTCTTCTAACCAGTCATAAATTAGAGATCACAAAATAATACCAAAAATGCTGCTCAACATTATGTGGCTCCTAAGGGGAAGGTAATTTTCTGTTACAACCTGAGTCAGATACATTAGTTCTTTAACTTTTATGTTGGCATCTTGTCAAGTAATCTTCCTTGGAAATTGGTCCCAGAGATGAGCCAATGTTTCATTATCAGCAATCCTCAATATAAGAGGTGCCATGGTATTATCAAGGTGAAAGGCAAGGGATACTCTGCTATGTTTAATTTCACAATAGCCTCCTGGTATAATTGTGATACATAATTTCCATGTGAATTTTATATTTGACCAGGACCTGAAAAAAAAATCAGGTTGATTCATTTTCCCTCAAAAACTCCATGCAAAAAAATTAAACATAAGTTATTCCAAAGGAAACAAATATAACATAACATAAATTCCAGGCTCCTTAAATGGTTTATATATCTTATTTGGGAGAAAAACTTGAGGCTGATAAATTTCAGGACAGATAATGCTGGAAGAAGTCTTTCAACAACTTTGACCCATGGTAAGAATTAATCTCAAAGCTAGAGAGTTTTAGTTTGGCTAAAAAAATGGGTATATTAATAGAAGGATATGCACATACATATACTTTTCATGTAGGCCTTACCTAAGTAATGCCAGGATCTGTATAGATATGGGAATTTTAGAACTGATAGAATCACAGTCACCAAGAAAGTTGCATATATTGAAAATATAATTTTTGTAGGAAATTTGAATAAACTGTGAAAAATGTAACATAAAATTAATATTAATATGTGCTTTACAGTATTAATAGAAATAAGGTGTTAATTTTTGATCTGTCATTTAAACCAAATAATATTGGATGGCAAAGAAGAGGAAATGATGCATAATACTCCCTACAAATGTTTAATACATAAGTAGAAATTTTTATTTGATGAAATTAAATATAAGTAGGGATAGAGCATTATGAGCATTATATTTGGACTCGACCCATTTTGGTAGAATCACAGAGCAAACAATACTTAATGGAAGTGACTCTGGGTAAATTACTGAATTTTCCCTGTCCTCTTTTCTCCTCTAAAAATATGTGCAATTGTAATAACTATGGTATAATATTTTCATCTGTAAAGATGTGCTAGTGAAGGGAAGTATTTATAATACTGTCACATTCATCCCTATTATGCAACATATGCATATGTGTATATATGAGTATATATAACATAATAATCAAATATTGATCTTTTTAAGTAATTTATAATTGGCAGGCAAACTAAGATTTTTTTCAGTCATATTTTGCAAACTACTTTTTTATTATGTATTTTTAATATCACTAGCCTGACTACTAAAAATGTCAAATCGTTCCTATAAACAGAAACAGTTTTGAAGTCATTCGCGTTAAATATTGCATTGCATTTCTCAACAGTTTACAATAATTCAATGCTATGGGAAGTAGGAATAACACAAATGTGCCTGACTTCATCCTTATGGGATTGACAGATTCTGAAGCAATCCAGTTGGTCCTCTTCTTGTTATTTCTCCTGATATACCTGATTACCATGCTGGGAAATGCAGGTATGATATTGTTAATCCATCTGGATCTCCAGCTTCATACTCCCATGTACTTTTTCCTTAGTCACCTGTCATTCCTTGACCTCAGTTACTCAACGGTAATCACACCTAAAACCTTAGAGAAATTAATGACTTCAAATAAGTACATTTCATATACCAGCTGCTTCACCCAGATGTCTTTTTATTTCTTCTTGGCTGTCACTGAAGTTTTCTTTCTCTCTTCAATGGCCTATGACCGCTATGTAGCTATCTGCAACCCTCTTCACTATCAAGTCATTATGTCCAGGAGACTCTGCCAAGCCCTCATCACTGGGTCCTACATGATTGGTTTCACTGAATCATTTGTCATTGTTCTTTTCATGTCTAGTTTGAATTTCTGCAAATCCAATGTAATCTATCATTTTTTTCTGTGAAATAATCCCAATTTTAGCCCTGTCCTGCACTAACACTCATGATACTGAAATCATGATATGCATTCTTGGTAGTTTAAATGTATTGGTGTCTCTTATCATAATCCTTGTGTCCTATGTGTCTATTCTGTCTACTATCCTGAAAATTAAGTCCACTTCAGCAAAGCACAAAGCCTTCTCTACTTGTGCCTCTCACCTCCTTGGAGTCACCATCTACTATGGTAGTACAATTTTTGTTTATTTAAAACCAAAGAAGTCCTACTCCTTAGGAAAGGATCAAGTAGCCTCTGTATTTTATACTATGGTGATACCCATGCTGAATCCACTCATTTATAGTCTTAGGAACAAAGAGGTGAAAAATGCTCTCATTAGAGTCATGCAAAAGAGAGAAGTGTCCAGACAACTGAAATGAAAGTGATGCTGAATATTTAAGTACATCTTTTCTTGCTTTCCTTTTTGGGTATTTATTGTTCTCTCTCTAAACACAGTAGCATCCTTTAATTAGTTTGAATTTTTTTGTGCCATCCTCTATTAGATAATGCATTATTTTAACATTTCCAAAAATAGGATTTCAGAAATCAATATAGTAATTGGAAGCATGCAGTATGTGTTAATCCTGTGGTTTATGTATATGTGATTTTAATGGCAACTAATGTACAAAAAAGTAGTGTTATTCTTCAAATTGTGTCATAGAAATCCCCATGCATATTCCAATTTCAGAGAATTTTATTATGGAGAGCTCTTTCAGAAATTATTCCATTTATTTTGTAGCAAAGAAATATAGTACATTCTTAAACATTTCTGGTTGGACTGAAAAATCTTGAGTTTATAATTTAGATCTGATAACTTTTTAAATGTATATTCCTTAGTAAGTCACTGAAAGTTTAATTCTTGTCTCCTCAACTGTCCAAGAGAAATAATTATAAATTCAGATTTATTTTAAATATGGAATAATATGATGAATGAAAAGAATTTAATGCTATACTAATAAATTTTGATCATGATCATCAGAATGCTTATATTCTTGCAAAGTTTTGAATACATATTATCCTTTGTTATGAAAATATTCGCTGGTGTTTTATAAATACTTTTGGCTAATCTTATTCATACACAAACAAGCATCTAAAAAATAAAAAGAGCACTTTAATATTTGTTCTCAGAGCAAGCAAATATTGTGATAGAATTAAGTTAAAGGAAAAAGTATATGTGAACATTAAGATATTTGGGAACTATTTTAAATTATTAAATGACCTAATTATTTTTGCTGAGTTTTATGCTTGATTTTCTTGACAAATCTTATTTATAAAATGTACCAAAACATTTTCATTATTCCAAATAAGAACCCTGTACATTTTAAGCATTAACAAATATTTCCTTTTAAAAATGCCCTTACATAATCTGGAATTGCAGTTTTAACTTACACTGCTATTCAATGTATATTTAAGAAAGTATCTTTTCTTCATTTTCCTATATTTATCTTTTTAGTAAAACTTAAGCCATGTTTATTAGATACAGTTTTTTACCTCAAGTGATTTGTCTTCTTTAATTTGTATTTGGAATTTCTTTGTAAAATATATTTTTTCATTTTCTTAAATCATTTTTGAATAATAAAGTTCAATCTCTGTTTTATGATTAAAATTTTAATAGATTCACACAAGTTCATCACTGTTTTTCAATTTATTCAAATAAGTAAAATATACATTATTTTCTTTTACATTCTGAATTTATATAAAATTTTGACTATAAAGAAAAAAGTCTAGAATAAGTATGACAAAATATGTATTGAACTGATTCATGTTATACAATTATGGTGAAAAGTAGATTATATTTACTGAGCACCAGCTGAGTACCAGACAATATTCAAAGGGATTTAGGTATATAATTAAGATATAATATTTACACAATACTTCATGTAAATACATGTAAAATCTAAAATTTTATCTCAGTTAATGAAAGCTATCCTCCTTCTTCTTCAGGAAAATACTTAAGATTCATCTTGAAATTTTCTCTATGTTGCACAACTGACATGGAATACAATAGCATATTTTATTGTTTCTCTGTGCAGAATATATTTGGTGTGTGACTATGAACACCTCTTATTCTACCACCCTGGCCCAAGGGACCATAATCTCAGTCTTCACTTTATTTCCACACCCTTCTAGATTGTCTTCTTCTGTTCTGCTTTGTGCCTCTAGAGTCTATTCTCAATGTAGTGGGCAGTGATACTGATAAAAAGTAGGTTGTATTATGTCACTTCTCTTCAGAAGACCTGCAAGACTTGCCATAAAATTGAGTCAAAATCAAATTTTTTCATCAATCTACAGTTCCAATATGACCTTGCCCCTACTCCTTACTTCTGTGAAATCACCGTTTATCATTGCATCTATCACTCATTTTGGAGAAGCCACACTGACCTCCTCATGCTTCCCTGTACACATCAGTTCTCATCCTGCCTGGAATGTTTCCATTTTTTCTTCTTCCTGAATTTCCCCTTTACCAGGTAACTGCATTGATCTTTCCTCATTCTCTTCCTCATCAGACCATGCCTCAGATGCTATTTAAAATTTAAGTAGGTGCCATTTAAAATGGAGTAGGTACTATTTTAAACAGGAGCTATTTAAAATTTGTTCTCTATAGCAAGTATTCGTTTCTAGCACTGTATATATTTTGATTATGCTCCTGTTAACTCTGTTTCCCCTCATTGAAACCCAAAGAGCATAAGATATTTGCCAATAATGTTAATGTTGTATCCCCAACACCTACACTAGTGCTTTAATAAATGTATTAGAATGACTGAATTTCACAAATGTGCAAATTGGGTTGGATTTCATAACTTGTTCATTGTCAGGCAACAGATTAAAGGACAAGCTCAAATTTGAATCAAGACAGTCTGACATTAGAGTTCACATTCTTATCACCACTGTAACATATAACATTTTTTACTACAAAATTATACAACTCTTATCAGAGTTGAAAACATGTAATACATTATTATATTAAAAATATTAACAAATACAGGGATTTGTCACATACCCATTCTCACTTCCTACTGAAACATTTTCAAGGTCTTCTTGCTTATCAGAAAATGGTCTCAAAGCTAAACTCCTTCATTGTAAGCCTTCCACCACCTTGCTGACCTCATCTTGCTACACACCCCTCTTGTCCTCTCAGCTCTAACCACACTGGCCTTTTTCCATCTCTTGCCCTCACACTGCACCCTCCAAGGGAAGGCCTTTGCTCATGTTAGTCCCTCTGACTAGAATGCTTTTCCCAATATTCTTCATCTAGTTAATTCCTATTCATTTTCCAGCCTCTAAAGCTTAGACCTTGTCTCAGGTGAAAGTTTCTCTGGATAATTGTCACAGTACTCTTTTTTCCTTTATACTCTATGGAATTCTCTTTTTGTCTCTTTCCTTTATACCTAACACCATTGTAATTTTCATTTGTTTGTTTGAGCATTTGATTAATGTCTTTCAATGAAGGAATGTAAATTCTTCAAGGGAAGAATCCATGCTTGTTCAATATCACCTTTATAATCACAGAAACCAGCCAAATTTTTCATAGTAGTTACTGAATTAATATTAAACAGTAAAATGAATGATTGAATGAAAGAGCAAAGGAAGTGCTTTATTCTAGTATAACCACCCTGATACATACATTTTATTGCACTGTCAATTCAAGAAAATCTTGTAAATGAATAGTCTTATATCCTGAACAGTTTGCTAGGGAAATTACTGGTAGCATTGCAGAGTCGAACAGATATTTCCCTGCAGGATTAGATTTATTGAGTCACATCTTGTCCATCACAAAGAGGCAAAGGGAGTTAGGCAATGTCCAAAGAAGTGGATTCAGGGACACTATTGACATGCTCGCATGATGAGAATTCCCATGAAGACCAGCAGACACAATTGAGCAAAGTCCATGAGTTTGTTTTCAGAAGCAGATTAAATATCTGGAACCAAAATATCATGCACATATTATGCAGCCCAACAGAAGCTCAAATGGAGGCATAACTACTTCTTTAAGGTTTTTTGTAAATATGAGGAAGGTGTTATTGACAATTAATAGATTGGGGCTAAGAAAATTAAATACCCCTTGCACAGGGAAGTCCTATACAATAAAGAATTCCCTTGCCCTCTGAATGATTAGTTTTCTTTTGAAATTTTAAGATTTTCTTTTACCTGCCTCATTCTGTTAATATTAAAAATGACAATTTTCTTGTTGGATTAGGGACAGGGATGGGGGTTTGGGGTCATCGGCTATGGGGCAGGGGAGATGTGCCAGCTCTGACCCGGGTCACAGGGAGTTATTTTCCTAAATGGGGCTAACATTCTCAACTTTTTTGATATGGTTAGTTGGAGAGGGAGAGCAAGAAGGTGGGTAGTGATCTTCTAGCTGCTTTCTATTGGTCTTCTCACCACTTGATTTCTATTATTCTTTAAGTTGTGACTGAATTTCCTTGAGTAGTCTCAGAGATCCTGCAGAGTGCACTGGAAATCCCTAAGTATAGATAGTTTGCTAAAACTCAAAGGGAAAATGTTAGTACTTAGGAATATTGACAGTACTTAGGACAGGAGCCCTCAGTAATTGCTGGTGGAGGAGTCAAAAAGGCCCTGTGGAAAGTTTGAGAGGCAGGGACACACTGGGTTTTTGTCAGATACAGGGATGCACAGTTGTTTGTGGAGATCAGTCTGTGTGTATATAAATGACTATGAAGGCTCAGACCTCTGGATGATATATGGCATGAGGTTTTCTTAGAGAATGTCCAAGTATTTTGGTACAAATTGTCATGGTGTCAAGTTGGGAATGGAGTCATTTTACCAAGGGGATAGGGATTCTGAGGCCATGCTTCATGAGGCAGACCATATAAGGGCAGGGCAAGATGGACTTTGCAGGACCTCCTTTGTTCTCTGGATTTCCCTAATTCCTACCCTTGGTGTTTTAGAAGACAAGGGAGTTGCACCATAACATGAAAAGAATGTGCTGGTTAGTCATTTTTTGTGTTTATCCTTCCTGAGGGTTTGCTGATATTTGTGGTCCAGTGTTTTGCTGTCTTTTCTTAGTTTTGAAAAAGTCTTGGCCATTATCACCCTCAATATTTCTTCTGCTCCATTCCCTCTCTATTCTTTTTATTGAATTATAACTACATATATAGTAAACTTTTTAATATTGTCCCATGTGCCTTGAGTAATTTTTCCCATTTAGAATTCTTCTTTTTTTAACTTTCTTTCATTTTGATTAGTTCCTATTGGTTTATCTTCATATTCCCTCATCATTTCATCAGCTGTACTGACTCTACTATTAAACCTGTTGAAGGAATACTTTGTTTCTGTGTGCTTTAAAAATTTTTATTTCTAGCATTTCATTGGTACTATCTTATACTGTTTTCTCTCTGATGAAATTTCTCATGAATCAGTACATGAGTTTATCTTTTCCACTAGATCATTTAAGCTGGTAATTGTCAATGCTCTTTAGCCAAAGACATCTGTGACTATCATTTAATGCGATGTGGAAGAACAGGAGCCATGAAGAAATATTCATTTTCTAAGTAAAAGGGTGTTAGAGAGTACCTTTGATAGGATTTAGGCTTTGTGGCCTTGTTTGGATAATTAAAGGGAGTATATAAGAACTCAAAAGTCTATTTGTAGGTTGGATACTTTCAGAAAGGAGCAATTCTATGATTAGTTATCTCAATAAATCTTATCTATTGTTAGGGAAGTCTAAAGTTAAAATAAAGCTATAGATAGCAATATAATATCCATAATAGAGAAGACATTTCCTGTTTTTTGAGTTACGGAGTGATCTTGACTGAAGATCTCACAGGCATGCCCCAGGCTTTCTCAGGTACACTTGCTAGAAATCTGCAGGAAAGATATTGAGAGTAAATGCAGATGCCTTGAATTTAGGTTTCTTTTCTTTTTTTCCAACTGGCACTTTAGCCTACATTAGGCTTTAAAAATTCTTTATAAGTTGGCTCTTTTCTTTGTACCTGCTTTTTCTATGGCCATCTCTTTCTTCCACCCTCTGATAAGTTTGAAAGGATTCTTTTGTAACATGTATTTGAGGGTCTAGTTCTTTGAAATTCAAATTATTTGGAGGTTTCCACATTCAACTTTCTGCTGGGCTTATAAAATCCTATGCATTTCTTTTAGTTTATTTGGCTTTTTAAAAATTGTTCGAGTTGGAACAATATTGTTTTTACAGATTTCTGCAGCCTAACTAGAAGTGGAAGTTATTTTTAAATTTCTTTCTACTGTGTTTGCCTCATATATCTCCTTTTTTGATAACTCCACACTTGCTTGAATAATATCTACCTGGGGTTCTAGTTTGTTACTTGAAAATGTGATGGACCCTCAGATTCATTAAAGTTTAAACTGGTCTCATCCACTTTACATTCTGAAATGTTCTCCTTCTGCACTCTCTTCCTTCATTTCATTTTCCTCATTTTATCCTTCTCTTTTTCTTTCTTCTCCTCCTCCCCTTCCTCCTCCTCCTCCATCTTTTTCTGCTTCTACTTCTATTTTTAACATCTGCATCTTATAGTTCACCCATGATAAAAACCTGTAAGTTATAGATGTATCAACCAACAGAATGGTTTGTCAAATCTAGTGAAACCAATTTTTCCCTACTTCAATTTTTATTTTTTAAAGGTGGTACCAAGGAATGAACCCAGGACCTCATACATGGGGAGCAGGTGCTCAATCACTGAGCTACATCTGCTTCCCAACAATAGTTGCCTTTTAAAAATTTGTTTGTTTGTTGTTAGTTTTTAGGACGTACCAGGGATCAAACCCCAGACCTCGTTAGTGGGAAGCAGGCCCACAGCCACTGAGCTACTTCAGCTCCCCATGTCTTAACATATGTACATTTTTTAAAAGAAGGGACAAGGGATTGAACCCAGAACCTCATACTGGGAAGCTACCATCCTTCCTTATTGAAAACATTTCTTTCTCTCTTATTTCTACCATCCAGTTAGTGAAGACCTTCATTACTTCATAAAGTATGGTCAGAAAACCTAATAATCAGTAGACAAAGTGAAAATATCACTTTTTACTTTCATTTACATATTAAAGTGCATAAAAGTACAGACTCTGTAGTCAGGAAATTTAGTATTTTGTGTTTTTTTTTCAAATTTCTATACATTTATTTGTGGTTCCTTTCCTTGTTGTGATTTACTATTTTTTAAATGAAATTTTATTGAAGTATATCATTCATACATGAACATAAAAAACAATAAGTGTTTATTAAATGTTGTGAATTTATGAAACACACATGCATATCATCATATAATGCTCTGATACATTTCCTCAAAAACAACACCTGGCATTGATATGAAACATTTGTTACAAATTATGAAAGGCAATGATCAAATTATTTCTACTAATTTGGCCCATATCTTACATTTGGTGTATTTTCCTCCAACCCATGTAATTATTAGCACTTTCCACCATGGATTCCCTGTGTTATACAGTCCCATGCCTTGTAGAATCCATTCAAAGTGTATACACAATAGCTCTCATATTTATCAGAGTTGTACTGTTATTACCTCAGCCAATTTTAGAACACTTTCAACACTCTAAAAGGAAAAATCCTATACTCCCTTATACCACCCTATTTTTGTCCTTTAGAATTGAAATAATATCTTCTTTCCATTGATGTAAAATATTACAATTTTACTAACATCCATAAGAAACATTAATTGAATTTTCACAAGTATCACTATATTCTTAGCACTTTGTAAAGGAGGAGCATTGTTATATTTATACTATTAAACATAATCTTCATCCACCACCAAAACACTATGTTATACATTCTCTACATTATTCTCTAGTTTCCTTTCAATTGATATTTACATCAATAGACTACCCTTTTGGCCACAATCACATTTATAAATCAGCAGTATTAGTTATACTCACTATAATGTATTATTATTAACTATGTTCATTTCTACACTTTTCCAATTAACCTTAATAATGCTAGATACATCAAGCATCAGCTACCCTTCTCAACTAACTTTCTATTTCCTAGTAACCTATACTCTAGATTTTATCTCTGTGACATTACTCATTGTATTTAGTTCATATTAGTAAGACCATACAAGATTTGTACTTTTTTCTAGCTTATTTCACTCTACATAATATCCTCTAGGTTCATCCATATTGTCATATGCATACTGATTTCATTTCTTCTTTTGGCTGAATAGAATTCCATTGTTGTATCTAGCACATGTTGTTTATTCATCCAACAGTTGATAGACAAGTGGGCTAGTTCTATATTTTAGCATTTGTGAATAAATGCTGCTATAAACAACAGGGTGCAAATATCAACTAAGTTCATGTACTTGTATTCAGTTCTTCTGAATATATTTCTTGTAATATTGCTGGATCATAATGCAGTTCTATATTCAGCTTCATGAGGTACTGCCAAACTCTTCCAAAGAGGCTGCACCAATATACCTTCCCACCAACAGGGAAGAAGTGCTCCTGTTTCTCCACATCCTTTCCAGAACTTGTAGTTTTTGTTTGTTTGTTTGTTTGTTTGTTTGTTTGTTTGTTTTTTAAATAACAGCCATTATATAAGGTGTGTAATGGTATGTCATTATAGTTTTGACCTCATTTCCGTAATGATGTTGAGCATTTTTTTTCATATGCTTTTAGGCCATTTGTATTTCCACTTTGGAGAAACTCCATTACAGACTTTCACCAAATTTTTAATTGGGTTACATGTCTTTTTATCATTGTGTTGTACGATTTCTTTATATAACATGGATATCAAACCCTTATTGGGTATATGGTTTCCAGATATTTTCTCACATTGAATAGGCTGCCTTTTTAATTTCTTAACAAAATCTTTTGAAGAACAAAAGTGTTTTATTTTGAGGAGGAAACATTTATCTATTTTTTTCCTTTCTTTGCTCATGCTTTGGGTGTAAGGTTGAAGACACTACCACCTACCACAAGATCTTGAAGATGTTTTCCTACAGTTTCTTCTAGGAGTCTTATGGTTGTTGCTTTTTATATTTTGGTGCTTGATCCATTTTGAGTTTTTTCATTATAGGTGTGAGATAGGGGAACTCTTTCTTTCTTTTGGGTATGAATATC
>PVKH010023722.1:0-13783 GCA_004027955.1 Chaetophractus vellerosus
TTGTTCTTGCTGTGTTCATTTTTGCGTTCTTCTGTGTCTGCTTGTCTCTCCCCCCATTGCGGCAACCCGCTGAGTCAGCTCACCGTGTGGTGGCCTTGCCTGCTCGCGGGTAGCACTGCCTGCTCGCGGGCGGCTTGCCCTGCTCGCGGGGGCTTGCCCTGCCCACGGCGGCTTTGCCCTGCCCATGATGGCTTGCCTTCTCAAGGTGGTCTGCCCGCTCAAGGAGGCCCTGGGAACCGAACCCGGGGCCTCCCATGTGGTAAACCGGCGCCCTACCAATTGAGCTACAGCCGGCCCCTCTTCTTTCTTAATGTAAACATTTAGATCTATAAATTTCCTTCCAAGCACTGCTTTTCCTGCATCCCATAAGTTTTGGTATATTGTGTTTTTGTTTTTATTTGCCTCAAGTTATGTCCTGATTTCCTTTGGGATTTCTTTTTTGACCCATTTGTTGTTTGAGTGTATTGTTTAATTTCCACATATTTGTGAATTTTCTATTTTTCCATCTGTTATTTGCTTTCTACCTTCATTCCATAGTGGTCAAATAAGATACATTGTAGGATTTCAGTATTTTTGAACTTATTAAGATTTGTTTTGTGATCAAACATGTAGTCCATCCTGGAGATTCATCCAGGTGCACTAGAAAAGAATGTGCTGTTGACGGAATTGTTCTATATATCTGTTAGTTGTAGTTGGTTTATAGTATCATTCAAGTGTTCTAGTTCCTTGCTGATCTTCCATCTAGGTGGTCTATTCATTATCGATAGTAGTGTAACGAAGTCTCCTACTATTAATGTTAGATCCGTTTGTTTCCCTCTTCAAATCTGTCAGTATTTGCTTCATATGTTTTTGGGTTCTGTCATTAGTGCATATTTATTTCTAATTATTCTATCTTATTATTGAATCAAGCCCTTTATCAGTATATAGTGTCTCTTCTTTGTCCCTTGTTACAGTTTTTGACTTAACATCTATTTTATCTGATATCAGTACAGCTACCCCAGCTCTTTCTTTTTGTTAATATTTGCATGGTATTTTTTTTCTCCCATCCTTTCACTTTAAATCTCTTGGATTTTTGAATTTATGGTGTGTGTCTTGTAAATAGTATATAGTTAGATCATGCTTTTTATCTGTTCTGCAAATATGTGCCTTTTGACTGGAGCGCTTAATGCATTAACATTTAAAGTAACTATTGATTATACAGCCATTTTAAAACAAGGGATTGCCTTCTTCCAGTTTGCAATGACACATTCATCCTTTCTATCTAAGTCCTCACCAGAAGTACCTTTAGTGTCCATATTTCTACCAACAATCTTTTCAAAGCAATCTAGGCCTTTTCCGTCAAGCATCTCACAGTTCTTCCAAAATCTACCCATTACAGATTTATAAAACCATTGCAACATGTTTGGTATTTTTATAGCAGCATTCACCCCACTCTTCTGGTACCAAATTTTGTTTTAGTTTGCTAAAAGCTGATGGGAGCAATATTCCAGAAATGGGTTGGATTTTATAATGGGGATTTATAGGAAATAAACTTACAGTTCTGGGGCTGTGAAAGTGTCCAAATCAAGGCGTTATCAGGAGATCCTTTCTTCCGGAGCTGTACCTGTGGGCAGTCAGGTACATGGTGGCTTCTACTTGTTTCTCCCCTCTCCTCCAGGCCTCATTGCTTTCTGTTTCTGGCTAATGTGACTTCCTCTCAGCTTCTGGGTTCCTCTCTGCTTCTGCAGCTTTCTTCTCTGTCTGTGGCTTTTTATTCCTCCATATATAAAGGACTCCAGTAAGAGGATTAAGACCCACCCTGCGTTGTGCAATCTAATCAAAGGCCCGTAACTGAAGTAATTTAATCAAAAGGTCCCACCTTCAATAGGTTTACATGCATGGGAATGGATTAACTCTCAGTACATGATTTTGTAGGATCCACAACAGCTTCCAACTGCCTCAAAAACATAGGGTGTTTTAATAGGTCAAATATGGGATCTCATGCCAGAAATTTTTCTATAGCTTTTTATGTATATAAGATTTTGAGGTAGATTTTCCCTTTTCTTGATTATTAGAAATAGTAATACAATGAGAACATTTCCTTTCTTTCACTACTGTATATGTTTAAGAGAAAACTGCATTAGACTGGTTTTCTCATTATGTAGTTGCATTTTATATTTTTAAATGATTTGAATAGCCTAGCTTTTTGTGGTATAGAAACTACAGGAGAACTCCTTTTCCCAAAATCCCTTCCCCCTTCCCCTGCCCCAGGTAGGATTAAAGGATTGCTGCATTTAATAGTAATGGCTAGTACACAGAATTTATCAGAAGCAGTGAGAACGAATACTGTCTCCCTTAATGTGAATATTTCCAGGTAGTATTCAAGGTGGTTTAATGACTATTATGTATGATGCCTGGGTTTGGCATTCTAATATGGCAGTCAAATAAATGTACATGTCACATCATTTCTGTAGTTGCTTCGTAGATTACCAAACATTACATCTGTATCAGAGTAAATTCAAATTGAAGGTAGATAGCATAGCAGTTGTCCTTATGAAATTCAGCCAGTTACATGGTAGCATGCAGACCAGTGGATATTAACTATTTAGTGGAGTAATTGGCTAGCATACTGCTGATGTCATAATTCCTCTACTCAATAATGGGTTGGCTATGCAAGAAGGTGCAACAGTTTGGTTGCATGAACTTCTGCTTCCACTACAACAGGACTTTAAAGAGAGGCCTTCCATTGACATTAAGAAAGGTGAAAAGATCAGGGGTAGGGCATGGGATGGTTATTGGAGGGATAGGGAGTGAGTATGTAAGCTATTCATTGTCTTTACTCCTTGAGATATGTTTGCAACCAAATTACTTCCCTACCTTTCCAAGTAGTTGAGCTGCAATTGAGAACTCCTTAAGGATGATAAAACATTTCTATTTTAACGTTTTTTTGAATTAAAGAAGTCTATATGATTAAAATTGGTATTATTTTTAAGATAATCATTTGGTTTACTTTTTGTAAGAGTGTTATATAATCTAATAATTTATGTAAAGTGTTAATGTGTCATTAAAAAGCTACACTTTTAAGTTCATATAGTTTTAGCAACCTTGTTTATATGGTTTCAATCATTGGGAGCAAAACTGCCTCCTATTTCAATTTGATGTATGGACTCTTTATGTTTAAGTAGCCATTGCCATTTGGGAAAAGTCTTCAGCTTTTGTGGGAAGATAAAAACACTGTCTTCTGGTTAGGACAGCAGGTAGGATGATGCTATACCATCCATTTCAAATCTGTGGTTTTGTAAATGTCCTCCACCAGTGCACCAAAAATTCTCCTATACCTTTTCCAAAATTTTATTATGGATATATGTTTGGAAGAAAGAGAAATTGAACAGTTTTGTGTCTAAAATCTTTGTGACACGATTTATAAGAAAAAAACAGTTATGTGTAGTTGCTATAATAATTTATCACAGATAGTATGTTTAAAGGGACTTATTACCAACTCTTTCAAGTTGTGTTCCTAGCAATTCTTACTACTTATAATATTTCTCAAACTGATTTGCCTATGTAAACAAAAGAATCTGACACTCTTTTTCCTTGACTCAATTTTCATGATTGAGGACATCTGACTGTGGACATTGATGATGTAATAGTTATGACAGCTGTTGTGGGTCTGGAGAAAAAGGGTTCAATAGCATATTTCTTTTAAAAGTGCTTGCAAATATATTTATTAAAAAAATACTTTTAGAGGAAATTAATTAGTAGATATTTTGGTGGAGTCTTTTCCTTGAGAAAGTAGTATGTGGTAAATGAGCTTATATATCATTTGTTTGGATATGTGTTTCAAGCAAGTTTTGGAGCCACATTATGGGGATCTTTGAATTATTACAAGAGAAACAATAGAAAACAAATTCTATATGTATCTATTCATCCCACGCCTTTTCTTTTAATCTGATTTTTGGCCCTTCTTTTGTTTTGATAGCATTAAACTCCTTTGTTGTATATGAAATAAGAAAGTGTCTTAGGAAGGGGGTGGTAGAGAATGGAAAATATGTTGGCCTTTAAATATTGAATAACATGTGGCAGAATAATGATAATATACTTTATATTTACATAGAAGGTCACACCTAACATCTTTAGTGTGTATCATCTTATTTACGTTTTCACATCCTTGTCAGTTATGTGGAGTGGGAATTGTCTCCATCTTATGGATGAGGAAACCAAGACTAAGAACCACTTCAAGTACCCCAAAGGTCTAGAGCTAGAAGGTTTAAGATCTAGGTTGTAAACCCATATCTTGTAAGTCTTGTTCTTATGAATATTCTTGTTCATTATATAAGTAATTTTAAATTCTCAATTTAAAAAGTTCTTCAGGAGCTACCTTGAGGAATGATTGGAGGTGGAATTGACCTACAGAGCAGATCCACTTTTATCTCTTTTTCTGTAGGAGTCTGAATAATATTTCATTGGCAGACAGGATTTCAAAGCTACTGCTCTATACTGCTTTCCTTTGTGCAAGGACTATGAATTAGAGTAGCAAACTATACCCTCTTTTTCTTCTTGCATTTTGCTAGAAGTGATGATCAAGTTTATATATGTATTTTCTATTGGCATTATGAATCTAGAAACCAGAGTTAGTCTCTTGGTATTTACCTGTGCTTCTGTTCCTCTTCAGCTAATTTTACTGAATTGACAGTGTACTCAGGATAAACAAGTTACTTGCTTTTTACCAAGGCCTATGACAACTGGTTTTAAAATAGTATTTTAAAATACTTAAAATAGTATTGTTAAATAGTATTTTAAAATACTTAATATTGTTCTAAAACTATAAATATAAAAAAATTAAAAACGAACTGTCCATATTAAACCTATCATGTTGTCATTAAGGACATTATTAAACAATATCATTTTAAACAATTTAAAGTATTGATTTTATTTCGTAACTCAAAGCCTGTTGCCTAAGTACATTGGCTCTTAAAAGTAATATCCATAAGCAACAGTCTATTTATAGATTTTAAACTCTAAGATATGGTAGCATTTGTAAGTAATAGTAATATTTTCTAGGAATAGTTCATTCTTCATGTTATAGAATTCTAGAATCTTTAATAGCAGTAAATCCAAAAATATGTTTTTACCTTACCGAAATGTACACTTAAATTTTTTTCACTTAAATCTTATTATATTGTAATATTGTCTATAAAACCACTTTACTCATCTGCAAATAGAAAATACAGTCAGTAGTCCTTTAAAAACATAATGGAATTTATTAAAGGTGAAAGGCTAATTATTCCCACAAATCCAAGATAAGAGTAATTGGACTCAAATCATAGCATTCTTCAAATTGAATATGTGTCAACAATTTTCTATCTTAAAAATAAGCATGATTTTGGAATTTGATATCCAAGAGCTGACAATTACTATTTTCTTAAACTTGACCTTCATTGAGCTCTTAATGTAGGTTGCTATGTTCAGTTATTTTCTCCACACTTTATTCTGGACAAGGAACAATTGGAGAGACACTGAAAAGGTCAGGAAAAATGGGTATTGTCAGGAGAGAGGAAAGATTCAAGCTGTGGAAGTTATTTAGTCTAAGGAAAGAAAGGGGAGGAAGACCTTAAAAACCTATTTTCAAATTTACTTGTATTTTTCTTTATATATTTTGTTTACAAACTTCCAGGTAAAATCAATAAAGCAGTATAGTGGCTTGTATGTTGAAGAGAAACTTATCATCTCCTTAAAAACAGACCTAAAAAGAATGAGTTTAAATTATAGAAAGGGATATTTTGATGTATCATAAAGAAGACCATCCCTATAAGGTTGTTAAACTCTGGAGTAGGATAGAGGATATTTGGGAGGTCACACCCTTTAAAAATCTTTAAATCTAGAATGCTAAGTCATTTAACTAAATAATAGATGCGTTATCCTTAGAAGTCTCTACGAGGCTTAAGGTTCTTGATTATAATTATGCTGCTAATTGCTTCGCAATGTAATGCTAACTGTATATAAATATGCAACTAAAGATATATATATATATGTACAGCTAAAGGTGATAAATGTAAATTATGAAATTCATTTATTTCTTCAGAGATAAATTAAATGTTGCAAGTGCATTTCAAATTTGGGGTTATAGAAAGAACAAAAATGCCTTTAATCTGAGAGAGATTTCATATCATTATATACACTTAAAAAATACAGAAGAAAGCCAAGGATTCGTCAAGCATGAAGCTACATCCCTAATTGCTTACTTAAATTATGGTGCGTTTGTACCATGTAATGCTATGTGGCCAGTAAAAACACATGAAATTTCATTTATTAACATTAAAAGATGTTTAAGACAGGAGTATCAAAAGTTTAAAAACAAAATGTATGAACCAATTTTTATAATCAAGGACATTATTTTTGTGTAAGAGAGAAAGTGAGTGAGCACAAGCACACCCAGAAGTGCCAGAGAGTGCGCACATATGCTCACTAAATCCTAAAAGGATATAACAAAATTTTAATATTAGTAATCACTGAGCAGTAAAATGATGATGTTTTCACTTTCTTCTTTGTACCTTTCTGTATTTCCAGAGTGCTTTATAACAATCATATGTAGTTATTATTATCAGAATATAATAAAATTTTCATTTATAAAAATGCTTAAAATCAGTTATCAACTCGGAGTAATAGTGGGTGAGCAAGTTGTTCACTCCGACCAGCAGGGATGAGACTCTGAATATCGTCCAGGGGCAATACCACTACCCCAAACCCTGCTGGGGACTTTGGGAAATGTTTGGAGTCCTTTTGGATGTCACAAAATTTGGGAAGGGGAGATGGGGCATTTATAATGCCATTCTGGGCCACAAATCTAAACGTGCTGCCACAAGGGGTATTCACCAAGAACTATCCCACACACAATGACAATAATGTCCCTGCTGGATAGGGGTCATGATTATCTTGTTCCACATTATTTTCCTAACTTACTACATAGCAGGCACTCAATAATTATTAGTTGAATAGCAGTCAAAACAAGCTGTTTCTACCAGTGAACACAGACAATAAAAAGGAGTGGGTAGGAGTGACAACAAAGAAACTAGACAGTTTTTTACTTCTATATAAGACAGCCCTTTCTTTGTTGGGGAATTCTATGATCAGAGACTTATTTACTCAAAATATGTAGAAAAGCACACTCTACTCTCAAACACAAATTATAAAGGGATTATCTTCCATTATATCTTTCCAAGCATATTCTTTTCTCCATTAGTAAAGATCAGCAATCTCTGTCAATTCGAGACATACGTACTGGTGTCAACTAAGCTCAAGTCTTCCTTGGCACCTGGCTGGCATGGATTTTGGCATAAGACTATTGGGTTTGAATTTGCCTTTACCATTACTTGAGTGACCCTGGCAATTTACTTAACATCTTCTAGTGTCAGTCTTCTAATCTGCAAAATGGAGTAATGAAACTCCTTATTTTAAACCCTTGGGTCAGATATGTCACACTACTCAGAATAGTCTGGCTATAAGAATAATACCATAAAAATCAAAGACCTAAGTGCACACCTGGAGGAATTAGAAAAAGAACAACAAACTAACCCCAAAGGAAGTAGAAAATGGGAAACAAACTAACCCCAAAGGAAGTAGAAAATGGGAAATAGCAAAGATTAGAGCAGAACTAAATGAAATTGAAAATAATAAAGCACTAGAAAAAGTAAACAAAACCAAAAGCTGGTCTTTGAGAAGATTAATAAAATTGACAAACCTTTAGCTAGACTAACAAAGAAAAAAAGAAGATGCAAATACATAGAATAAGAAACGAGAAAGGGGATATCACCACTGACCCCACAGAAATAGGGTATCATAAGAGGATACTTTGAAAAATATATGCCAACAAGATGGATAATTTAGAGGAAATGAACAAATTTCTAGAAACACACAAGCAGCCTACCTTGTCAAAAGAAGAAATTGATGAACTCAACAGACCAATCACAAGTAACAAGACAATTATTCATCAAAAGCCTCCCAACTAGGAAGAGCCTAGGACCAGATGGCTTCACAGGTGAATTCTACCAAACATTCTGGAAAGAACTAACACCAATCCTGCTTAAACCCTTCCAAAAACAGAAGTGGGGGGAACATTGCTTAACTCATTCTATGATGCCAACATTACCATAATACCAAAGCCAAACAAAGATGCCACAAGAAAGGAAAACTATAGACCAATCGCTCTAATGAACCTAGATGCTAAAATCATCAACAAAAAAACTGCTAATCGTATTCAGCAACTCATCAAACGAATTACACACCGTGACCAAGTGAGTTTCACCCTGGTATGCAAGGATGGTTCAACATAAGAAAATCAATCAAAGTAATATACCACGTAAACAGATCGAAAGAAAAAAACCACATGATCGACTATAGATGAAGAAAAAGCATTTGACAAAATATAGCAGGTCTTCCTCATAAAAACACTACAAAAGATAGGAATAAAAGGAAACTTCCTCAACATGATAAAGGGTATATATGAAAAACCCAAGCTAACATCATATTCTATGGTGAAATCCTAAAAGCTTTCCCTTTAAAATCGGGAACAAGACAAAGATGCCCACTTTCACCGCTTCTATTTAACATTGAGTTAGAAGTACTCACTTGAGCACTTAGGCCAGAAAAAGATATAAAAGGCATCCAAATTGGAAAGGAAGTAAAATTTCACTATTTGCAGATGACATGATACTATACATAGAAAGCCCTGAGAAATCTACAACAAAGCTTCTAGAGCTTATAAATGAGTTCAGTAAAGTGGCAGGTTATAAGATCAATGTGCAAAATCAGTTTTTTTGTACACCAATAATGAGCAATCTGAGGAGGAAATCAAGAAAAAAAATCCATTTACAACAGCAAATAAAAGAAATCAAATACCTAGGAATAAATTTAACTAAAGATGTTGTTAATGACTTTTATGCAGGAAATTATACAACATTGATAAAGGAAATCAAAGAAGACTTAAAAAAATGGAAGAATATTCCCTGTTCAAGGATAGGAAGTCTAAACATCATTAAGATGTCTGTCCCACCCAAACTGATTAACAGATTTAATGCAATCCCAATAAAAATCACAACATTTTTTACTGAGTTGGAAAAACTATGAAATTTATTTGGAAGGATAAGAGGCCCCGAATAGCCAAAGACATATTGAAAAAGGAAAATGAAATTGGAGGAATCACACTGCCTGACTTTAAAACATACTACAAAACTACAGTGGTCAAAACTGCATGGTACTGGCACAAGGATAGACACACTGACCAATGGAACTGAATTGAGAGTTCTGATACAGATCCTTGTATATACAGTCAACTGATATTCAACAAGGCCACCAAGCCCATTCCACTAGGAGAGAATGGTCTCTTCAACAAATGATGCTTGGAGAACTGGATATCCATATACAAAAGAATGAGAGAGGAACACCATCTCATAACTTATACAAAAATTAACTCAAGATGGATCAAAGATCATAAAGACCTTGGAAGATAATATAGAGAAGCATCTACAGGATCTTGTATTAGGAAATGGTTTCATGAACTTTACACTCAAAGCATGAGCAACAACAACAAAAAATTGATAAATGGGACCTCCTCAAAATTAAAAATCTTTTTCTACCTCAAAAGTTTGTCAAGAAAGTGAACAGGCAGCCTACGCAATGGGAGAAAATATTTGGTAACCATATATCTGATAGGGGCCTTATATCCAGCATATATAAAGAAATCCTACACCTCAAAAATAAAAAGACAACCCATTTAAAAAAATGGGCATATGATTTGAATAGACATTTCTCCAAAGAAGAAATACAAATGGCTAAAAAGTACATGAAAAGATGTTCAACATCACTAGCTATTAGGGAAATGTAAATCAAAACTACAGTGAGATATCATTTTACACCCATTAGACTGGTGGCTATTAAAAAAAACAGGACTACAAGTGTTGGAGAGGATGTGGAGGAATGGGAACCCTCATCCACTGCTGGGGGGAATGTAGAATGGTGCAGCCAATGTGGAAGACAGTTTGGCCATTCCTCGGAAAACGAACTATATAGAACTTCCATACAATCCAGCAATTCCACTGCTGGGTATATACCCAGAAGAACTGAAAGCAAGGACATGAACGTGTATATGTACACCAATGTTCGTAGTGGCACTATTCACTATTGCCAAAAGTTGGAATCAACCCAAATGCCCTTCAACAGATAAATGGATAAACAAATTGTGGTGTATACATACAATGGAATATTACTCAGCTGTTAAAAGGAATACAGTATTAAAACACAGGATAACATCGATGAATCTTGAGGACCTTATGTTAATTGAAGCAAACCAAACACTGAAGGAGAAATATTACATGACCTCACTGATATGAATTAAGCAAATTGAGCAGACGCACAGAGCTAGAGTCTGGAAGATAGATTTACAGGAAATAGAAAGGAAGAAGGTGATTGTGAGCCAACGCCCACATGCGCAAAATATATAAGTTGGAAGTGTGTAGTTGTATAGTGGAGAGGCATGACAGTGGTGTAATGATACTTTTAGGTTGGGTGGTGCTGGTTTGTCGGGAGTGTGGGTTGGACTATCCATGGAACTGGGAGGGGAGGGTGAGCACTGGGCATTGGTGGGTACATGGTTGAAACTACAATGCTGAGAATGCTCAAAAAAATACAAAAAGAAAAAAAAGTAATACCATATATATGTAACACTCCAGCTGGGCAGTCCAAATCATACACATTGACATTTCTGTAGCAAAATGAATGTTCAAATTGTGGAAGAAATAAAGACCCCTAAATAGCCTCATTTCATTTAGTTCAGACTTTGAGGTCAAATTAGATTTGCTACAAATATAGGGAAACCCTATTAATTTCTGAGCCTTCTGAATTTTAGAAATGGGCATAAGGGTTCACGGGGTTGTAGCTCCTTCAGTTATTGTAAGGATTAAATGAGTTTATACAAAATGCTTAGCCCAGTACATGGAATATAGTTAGTACTTAATAAATATTGTTATGAAATATTGTTATGAAATGTTAGGTAGGTGCTATGTGAGATACAAAACTATGCAAGAAGTTGATGGGTCCAGCAGACTTATAGGAGCTGGGGTCAGGGGGTTGGGGTGAGTAGTGGTCAGGGGGGAAATTAAAACAATTATGCTAATGAAAGTAGAACAAAATGAGAGTTGACTAACATTTTGTTTGTATCTTATATTTTATTATGATTGATTGTGGTATGTTCATCTTGGTGCAACTGTTCAATTATTTCCTTTATATGAATTCTTAGGAATAGAATAGCCAGGAAAAGCCTGTGTACATTTTGAATGTTTTTGTCAGGTTACCAGATTGATTTCTGGAAAGGTTGTGTAATTTTATTCTTTTCAAAATAGTGCATTAGTGTTTGTTTCTTTGTATGCTCTCCAACACTGGGTGTCATCAGTCTAATTTGTTTTATTTTTGCCAGTCTGATAGTTTGAAAAAACCTCATTTGGATTTGTATTTCTTTAATAACGAAATGAAAAAATTAAAAAATATATAGTTATTAACCATTTGTATTTATTTTGTTGATGGTCCATTTATTTCTTTAGTCCATTTCCTATTGCGCAATTTCTTCTTTTTTAATTCAAGAGGTCTTTATAATATAAGAATATGAACTTTTATCATTCATAAATTTATACTGCACTTTATTTTGTCATTTATTTATTTATTTATTTATTTATTTTTAAAGATTTATTTATTTTATTACATATCTCCCCTTCCCCCCGCTGCGGCGACGTGCCCTTGTGGGCGGTCTCTGCGTCCGTTCACGGCCGGCTTTCAGTTTGCGGGTGGCTGGCTGCGCTCCATCCGCGGGCGACCTGCCCTGCCTGTGGCGGCTCTTGCCATGTCCGTGGCAGCTTCTTGCCCTGCCCACGGCGGCTCTGGCCCGCCCATGGCGGCTTGCCATTCTCAAGGCAGTCTGCCCGCTAGGAGAGGTCCCCGGGAATCGAACCCGGGGCCCCCCTGTGGTATGCCGGCGCCCTATCCACTGGGCTATCAAGCCGGCCCCTATTTTGTCATTTAAAAATATTTGTTAGGATTTATTTTTTTTTCCATGATGTTTTAACTTTTTTTTTTGGTATGTATGTGTCACTTTGGTGCTTTTTTTCCAGTTGACATCCCCACATTATAAAATGACCCTTAAACTCATAATGGCTCATTAGATGGATTAAAGATTTAGATGTCTTAAAAAAATAAAGGTACTAGAGATATATTTTAGGGATCTTTTGTAATCTTAGAAGAAGAGTATTTTCAGATAGGAAACTTTTGCAGATAAGGAAGATGATGAATTGCTTATGTTAATAAAATATGTGTACTGTGATCACAGTTTTAATAGCTGCATATGTAAATAGGGATTTGAGAGAGACTACTTTGGTATAATTGGACTTCTTTCTTTAAAGCCAGATAGACCCGGCTTTGTGTATTTGTTCTTTAATTTAGACAATATTCATTTAACAAGTGCCTATTATGCATTAAATGGTAATATTGGATTTGCCACTTACTAGCTGTGTGACCATGGGCAAGTTCCCTAAAGTGGCCAAGTCTCAGTTTCTTTATCTGTAAAGGGATAATACTTACCTTGTTGAGTTATTGTGAGAGTGATATTTTATCTGAAGTGTCTAGCAGTATCTGGCATATATATAATTGGGCAACAATAAATCATAGCTAGATTAGTGTAATTATTCTTCATAGAAACAAGATATCATGTTATTTTAGACCCATATTATATATAATGTCATTATTTTGTTAGTAATTTAGCATCTGGAGTAATTAACAATGATTATTATAATTTTATTAATAGACAGTGGACCTTAACTAGGTGAATATACTTAGGATTCTGTCAGGTAAATAATCGTTACTTATATCTGTATAGCAGTTTAGAGTTTTCCAAGCTCTTTCTTATTTCCTGTTTTATTTGTTCCACACATGTTCCTGTGCGATGGGCAGAGCACATATAATTTTCCTTCTTTTTCAAATGAGGAAGCTTAGCGAGATTAATTGACTTGTTCAGTTCATATGGCTTATAAGTGATTTATCATGTTCATAGTTTCCTTCCACCTATGATTAAAATTATTACTGAATATAGATTGACCCTTGGTATGGGAAGGAGTAGAGAATGAAATCTGTGGTTGCCCAGACCTCATTTCGCTTTAGCCATTTTGTACTTTTTTTGTGGTTGTTCCCATCCTAGTCTTTTGAACATTGACTTTAATGTTTTAGTAGTCTGTTATACTGATGACTCCCCATGAACTAGACCTGTTGTTGTTCATGCCCTTGTGTGGTCCCTCTCCTTTCAATCTAGGCTGGGCCTGAGGCTTGCTTTGGCCAACAGAATGTAGCAGAATTAAAGCTGTGTCAGTTTCGGGCATAAACATTAAGAAGGCCTGGCAACTTCTCCTTTTGTGTATTTGGGAGACCTGAACCATCATGTCAGAAATCTGACTATGGTTCTAAAGAGACCATAAGGGGAAAGGCTCTGAGATTAGATAGGTAGAGAAGCCTAGCTATCCTAATATCTTGCTGAGCCCAGTTCTTAAATGCCAGCTGAATGCAGCCACATGAGTGACCACCAGAAAGACGAGCAAAAGAGCTGCCTACCTGAGCCCAGCTTAGATTACAGATTTTGGGCAAATGAAATGGTTGTTTTAAACCAATAAGTTTTGGGGTGGTTTGTTCCGCAGTAATAGATAAGCAAAAGAAACACAATGATGTTCTTGAAAATAAAAGTTTTGCTGAAGATTTTTCCTGACCTGCTTAGACA
>PVKH010023723.1:0-13791 GCA_004027955.1 Chaetophractus vellerosus
ATTGAACCTAAGGAAGAAGCTGGGAAAGAATAACTAGAAAAAAGTTCCCTTTTTTAGGACAAAATAAGATTGATCACCATGAAGAATGACCTTTCTTTTCTCTATCTGAGGCAGAAAGGGGGTTATTTGGAAACTGCTGTCTGAGTTATGACACTTCACAGTCATGAAAAAATCATTTTGAGTTCAAAATGGAACTCAGTTTCTCTCCTCCCATAAAAGCTCCTCTTTTTCGTTTCTGATTACTGAATGCCAACAGTAGCCACTCAGTCACTCAAGCCAGTATCAGGAAATGATTTTGGACTTTCTTCTTTTACCCTCACTGCTAAAAATTAACCAAGTCAATGGATCCAAACCCTTAGCCTCTCTCCTAGGCAGATTCACCTCTCTGTCCCATTTGCCAATATTGGTACAGATCTTCATCAACACACACCTGGGCTACAGACAAGGTCTTCCCAACGGTTTACATTTACCACACTGCAACAGCAGACTTACCACTATTTACAAAAAGTATAAAAATGAAAATGGCCCATGTGTAACAGTAAATAACATATAAATAATGTAGAAGCCAGGTACTTCTCTCTGATCACATCAGTTTTCCTCCTCCTCTCCCTTTCTCCCAATTACGCTAACCAGATATTTTCACTTATCATCATGTTTCACAGTTGTTTTTTGTTTGTTTGTTTGTTTGTCTGTCTGTTTTGAGGTACCAGGGCCTGGGAATTGAACCCAGGACCTCATATGTGGGAAGCCAGCACACAACCACCGAGCCACATCAGCCTCCCTGAGTTAGGTTTTGTGTTTTTGTGTTTTTGTTTTGTTTTGTTTTGGTTGTTGTTTGTTTCCGTTTTTTTCCTAGGAGGCACCAGAAACCGAACCCGGGACCTCCCATGTGGGAGGCGGACACTCAACCACTTTAACCACATCTTCTCCCCACAGTTGTTTTTTCTTTGTGTGCGGGGGTGTGTGTGTGTTTTAAGATACTTAGATTATACAAAAGTCACATAAAAAATATGGAGGATTCCCATATGCCCTGCTCCCCACACCTCCCACATTTTCCCACATTAACAACATCCTTCATTAGTGAGGTACATTCATTGCAACTGATGAACACATTTTGGAGCACTGCCACTAAGCATGGATTATAGTTTACATTGTAGTTTACACTCTCTCCCACCCAATTCTGTAGCTTGAGGCAAGATTTATAATGGCCTGTATCTGTCAATGCAACATCATTCAGGACAATTCCTAAGTCCCAGAAATGCCCCCATATTACACCTGTTTTTCCCTCTCTCTGCCCTCAGAACCTCCAGTGGCCACTGCCTCCATTTCAATGATATAATTTCTTCCATTGTTAGAATCACAATAAGTCTGTACTAGAATACCATTAAGTCCACTTTAGTCCATAGTTCATTCCCCAATCCTGAGGATTCTGGGATGGTGATGTCCACTCCACCGCTAACTGAAAGGGGGCTGTGATCACATTGGGTCAATGGATGGGTTTCTCTTGCAGTTGTAGACTCTCTCCGTTCCTTGGTATGGTAGTTGTCCATCATCATCTCCATGCTAGTTGTCCTGAGTAACACCATCCCACAACTGTTTTTTAAACTTGCAATTCTCAAATTCATCCTCATGGTTTATAATATATCAACTGGAAGGCCAACTGGGAATATTCAATATATGTCCAGTACTCATTGTGTATTGATGGAAATATCAATCCAACATAGTTTATACAATATTTCCTAGAGTGATTAAGAAATTAAATTAAGGGGAAGTCTTTATTTTTCTTTTTAAAAAATTACCATAGATGTTATCCAAGGAACTGGGATAATCACTGGGGTACTGGCTATGAACACCATGTACTCTGAAGTGCATTCTTTCTCCCCTAATAATATTCATCATTCTGCTCTTCACCTCTCATCATTCTGCATATTCCTCTTTGGTGACCTGGAAGCCTCCTTCATTCCTCTTCTTATTTGCTCAGCAGCCATGAGCAAGTTCTGTCTTCAGATTCTCGGTAATATTTTCAGAAAATAAAAACATTTCTTCTCAGCAAGCCTGTGCATATGAGCATTCAGGGTCTGATTTTCCAGTTTATAGAGTATCTAAAACCTTTGCTCCTTCTTCCTTGCTTTTGGCTATTTCACTGCTCATTAGCATTGCCACTGAAGGATGGACAGGAAAAAAATCAAAGCAGCCAGTTTTCTTATTTATTAACTGTTTATAAACCACAACAAGGTCTCTTGTGGAGAAAAAAGTAAAAGTATTGGCCAGTTAGTTTTTGAACTATCAATTATTTGCAGTGTCTGATGTTTGTCCTATTCTCAATTACACCTAGATAATTAAAAGCTGGCATTAAATGTATTTTCCCAATAATAGTTATGCCACTTCTAAAGGTAACTTATTCTCCTACAGCTGTCAGGTACTTTTTCCCTCGTTTGTTAGTATAAAACTGTCCTTTTCATTGATGTTTTTTACATCTAAAACAAAGTACAGATTAGTAATATGAGAGAGTAGTTTACTACTTATTAACTACAACATTAAGAGGGAAAATGGAAATGTGATGTAATTTCTCTATACTCTAAAAACTGAACAAATCAGTGGAATGATATGATTTGTGGTATTAACTTAGAAAGAATCTCATTAATTTTATTAATTATAGAATAACTAGACTGTAAAGCCTTTCCTTCCTTAATTCACCTTGGAGGATAACTATTGACATGCATGGGAAAAAAAGATGAAAAGCAGCAAACGGCTGATATTCTCTACCAGGCTCTGACTTTTGTGTAATTTTATATTGACTTTGTAGCCTATAGCTGCAACAAGGTGAATGATTAAGCATCAGGATACTGAGTAAAGAGATATCTGTTATAAATGGTATCCTCCTCATCCCATTTATAATTCCTTTTTCTGAAATAGATGTTTGTTTTATGGCACCTTAAGGGTACCATAAAGATGATACTTACTGAAGTTCCATAATCTCCAGGCCATAACAGACCACAGTCGTCACACTAAGTCTTGCACTGCTCTACCTTCAGCTTCTTTTTATATTACAATAGGATCTCAGAAAACAGATACTCATAAAAATCCTTAAAGGATAGCAAATATGTCTCTGTTTCCTTTGAAACAAATGGATATCTTTGTATTCAAATGAGCACATAAGTGCTCAATTCATATCTGCTGAATAAGTCACATATTATTTTTCTATGTAATCCTAAAAGTATATATTATGCAAATGCAATATGAGGATCTAGATCTGGGGTTCTTAACCTTTTTTGTTCCACGGACCCCTTTGCCAGTCAGGTCAAAACTGTGAACCCCTTACTAAGTCCACACTATACTGTGTATTATTTAATAAATATATCACACCACCAATATGTTCCCACAAGAATAATGTTTTTTTTTATTTTACTTCAAGCTCATAGACCCTTTGTTAAGAACCCCTGATCTAGATCATGATTTCTCAGCCTGAAAATAATGAATTAAATAAAATGTCCAAAAACCACCATGACTGCACCACCAGGAAAAATTAGAGCATCTCTCTTAAATCTGTACATGAGCCACCTCCCATGTTAATAAGGTGTTCAAAACAGAAAAAAACTAAGGAGTTAATAAGAAAAGTATGTGTCCTCATAAAACCCATGCCTTCTTGGGGCCAGATCCAGAGTAGCTGGAATTCCTAAAAAGAACAATTTCCTGTTACTGCCAGTCTTAGATACAGCTAAGAAGATTTGAATTCTGAAGAACAAGACAGTAGTTGTCAATACATGATCAACATAATCTGCCAGTTGTCAGATTGTGGGGGTTATCAACAGTGGCATGAGTCTTTTAGATTTTAAATAATTCTTAAACTACATGCAAAAGAATAACACTATAGTTCCTGAGATAGTATATAATCTGTGGCTTTTAAAATAATCAGACAATCTAAACTGTACTGCCTGCGGGGGCATAACATTAAGATGATGTTGAGAGTATGGATATTAACCATTTCACCAATTTTAGATGCAAATCCCAATTTAAGTTTGAGTTTCAACAGGCTTACCATTTCCTTCAAATGACTACATTATTTCACCACCCAGTAAGTTATAGACTAGCAAGCTGAATATATCTTTTGATCTTCTGCATTTCACTAATTATATTCCTCAGTGAGATCTGTACTTCATTAATTATGCTCCTAGACTCCAGCTGTAACATATCTTGCTTTTTTTGGTCAGTCATTGCTGATCTCAAACTCTATGACTTTTATCCCCTCACTGTTCCAGAATCCCACATCTACACATCAATTAATAGATGTAACCAAATGGAAACAACCATGTGGCATTCATGTTCCATTGTCTCCAGAAGACAAGGTGTTTTCTCAGAGGAAATAGTACTGGAAATGACAAAGAACACAGCAAAACATAATGTGTCAGCTATTGGCATGCTAGTTTTACCTGTAAAATAAATGTAATGTGCATAACTTATATGTATATTAATAGGACTTGAATGAAGGAACTAAGATTCATTTTCAATAGACTGGATTATGAGGTTGGAAAATTTAGAACTTTATTTTCCACATTTTCACATATGACTGAAGAACTGTCAGCTATTGAATAGCACAAAAAGAAGTGAAAGTTTCATGAAAGGAAATATAATTTAAACGTGCCATTTAAAATTAATATCATATGAATTTCTTTCATGTATAAATTTCTATGCTGCAATGATATGCATTGCCTTGTATAATAACTATATTCTTCTTAAAAAGTGTTTCCAAAAATGACTTTTTAGAGCAGATCAAATGCATAACAGAATTTATTTAGAGGAAATCTGCAATCAATTCAAATGTGTCTATTGTAATAAGATCACTTTATGCTATTTTAATACCATTTATGAAATAGGAAAGTTATGTGTTCTTGTCAATCATGGATGCAGCTAATAAGATGTGAATCCTGAAGAGTGAGACAGTAGTTCCCACTATATGACTAATCCAGTTTTGCCTAGATAACTACTGATTCTATTTGTAGTGATATATCTATACTCCTTGAGGTGTAATCGACACGTGATCTCAGGTAAGAAATTTTTATATAAATATGAATGTGAATCTGGGAAACTAATAGAAAAAAAACGAAAATGCATAGAGAACTTTTCAGAGAGGACATCTAAGCTTTGCTCTCAGATGTGGCCCATTATCACTTGATCCAAGAATATGAAAAATACCAGTTTCTTTGTTATTCAAACACTTGCTATCCAAACTCAGGAATCAAACAAGTTTGAAAAAAAGGGGGGGAGGTATTTTATTTTAAGTTCCCTTATTGAAACTCTTTTATGATTGAGCCTTTAAAAATCACCATATATAATACCAATCTTTAAAAAACCCTCCCTTTACCTCATATTCCTACCCCAACCCACTCCTTTGTTCTTCCTTATAGCAAAGCTTACTGAAGTTTTCTACCCTTATAGTCTCTTCTTCCTCTCGTCCCATTAAATCTTTAATTCTCCTACAATTAGTATTTTTCCCTTCCAGTACACTGAAAGCACTTTTGTCAAGTCATTTTGATGAATTGAATTATGTACCACAATTCAGACATTTTAGGTCTTGATCTACATTCCTGGGGGTGTGAACCAACCCTAAATAGAATCTCTTGTAAAGTGTGGCCCAACCGAATGATGGTGGGCTTTATTCTGGATTACTGGAGTCCATTATAAGCAGAAGAAATTTAGACACAGTCAGAGAAAGCCACTGGGAGGAGCTGGAAGTCAGAAGTCAAGAAAGGCTTATAAGAAAGGAGAGGATGCTGCCATGTGATGGAAAAGCCAAGGAGCTCCAAAGGTTGTCAGCAAGCCAGCACCAGCATGCTAACAGCTGGGAGGAAGAAAGCCTTCTAGCTTCAGAAACCGTGAGATTATTCCCATTGTTTAAGCCAACCCATCTCTGGCTTAAACTAAGACAGTCATCTCTGTCCTCCACATTTCCAAACCCAGAAGTCTCAATTTTCATCCATAGACTTTGACATTGTTTCTCATTTCCATCTTCTTGAACTACATTCTTCACTTGGCTTCCAGGACACCACACAGTCCTGATTTCCTTCTAACTCACAGGCTACTGATCTTTCTTTTTTTCCTGGATCCTCTTCTTCTCCATGATCTCTAAATATCAGAGTGTCTATTGGGGTAGTCCTTGGCACTCTTCTCTCTCCACACTAATTCTGTAACTGAGCTATCACTCCCATTGTTTTAAAGATCACTTCTATGATGATAAATTCCAAAATCATAGCTCCAATTCCAAATACACCCTAAATTCCAGACTCATATAACCAACTGTCAACTTAAATTTTCAAATTTGGTATCTAATAGGAATATCAAACATGTTCCCAAACTTAATAAATGGTAATTCATTTGCCCAGGTCAGAGATCTTGGAAAATTTTTTAATTCCTTTTATTTCACCCACCTGGCCAATCAATAAAAAAATGCAGTTTCTTTTATCTTTGAAATATACTCAGAATGTGACAACTACTCAATTAGTTCAGTTTAAAACATCAGCACAATTCATTATTGTCAAATGATCTCCTTATTTCTAGTTCCACACAGTACACCTAAGCAAAAAAGGTGATCTTTCTCAAATACATACCATTTCATGACATGCCCTTAATCTATATACCTAGAAGATTCACATACCTTACAATGAACCTATATGTCCCTCCAGGATCTGCCCTAGTTTCCTTTCTTATCATTTCCTTCTTTTTTTTTTTTTTTAAAGATTTATTTATTTTATTACATATCTCCCCTTCCCCCCGCTGCGGGTATGCGCCGAGAGTGGTCACTGCGCACGCGTGACTTTCCCCGCTTGTGGGCGGTCTCTGCGTCCGTTCACGGCCGCTTTCAGTTCGAGGGTGGCTGGCTGTGATCCATCCGCGGGCGACCTGCCCTGCCCGTGGCGGCTCTTCCCATGTCCGTGGCAGCTTCTTGCCCTGCCCACGGTGGCTCCGGCCCGCCCATGGCGGCTTGCCATTCTCAAGGTGGTCTGCCCACTAGGAGAGGTCCCCGGGAATCGAACCCGGGGCCTCCCATGTGGTATGCCGGCGCCCTATCCACTGGGCTATCGAGCCGAGCCGGCCCCATCATTTCCTTCTAACTCACTCATTTGCTCAATAAACTATAGCTATACTGTACTGCATCATGCTCCTTAAATTAAGCAGATCCCTTAGTTTCTTGTCTCATGACGACTGCTCTTGCTATGACCTTTGCCTGGAATGCTCTTTCCTCTGATATCCATATGGGTTGCTCCTTTTTTTTTTTTTTTTTTTTAAATCAAGGCTGTGCTCCAATGGTCACCTCCCCAGAGAGAACTTCCCAGACTACCTTATGCAAAACAGCATCCTTTATCACACAGCATTCCCTTATTTTTCTTCATAGCATTTATCACTACCTGACATTATATTATATATTTACTTCTTTGTCTGATTGCCTCCACCATAAGAGCATAAGCTCTTCAAATACAAAGACACGGCTTGCTTGTTCAACATTTTAATTACAGTACCTAAAAACAGTACATCATACAGAGTAGGTTCAGAATGAATGATCGTTGGATGAAAGAACATTTCCCCAATTAGCACATATGCACAAAATGTTGATAGCTAAGCCTACCTATCGCTGTAATTTCAGAAACATTAACTTCTAGAATTATAGTGATTTTGATAATGAAGCAAAAAGCTTACTTAACATTACCTATGAACAATCAGGTACTCAGGGCAATATGTTACGATTATTTTTTAAATAGTGCTTTAAATTATTTTGATGTGAAGAAAAAAGTAAACAAAATATTTTAATATAATTAATTAGCTTAACATTTTTTCATGAACAAAATCATTTATCAATAAATGACGACTACAGAGTGATTTAAGAATTTTTGACACACATGGGCAGGCTTGTTGATGCTTAATAAAAGCACTTGCCACTGGGCTCTCTTCTAACCACTCGAGAAGGCTTTAATGGGTCAACCCAGTCTCAGCTTCACAATAACGAATGCTTAAAAGGCAACAGTGGGGTGAAAACAGGAATAGTTAGAGCAGGAACCTTACACTATAAAGAACTTTGAAAGTAACATTGGCAATTTCTTTTATACTTTAGATTTTTTGAGCAATATTAAGTATGTGCTAATAATATATCTGGTGTGCTCCCAGTTTGTAAATTCTAAAGGCTATTTTAGACTGTGCTGGTTAAAACAGGAGATTACTTATCCCTGAACCCAGGCTTAAGTAGTAATAGTTTTGTGGTGTGCCATAAGAGTGGTTCTGTATGTAACACCTCAATATTAGCAATAGTAAAACAAAAACAAACAACATCAGCTCTCTCAATCGGACACCGGAGTTATCTAGAATATCCAATGAAAAATATATTATGCACAATTCTTTCTTGGACCAAAAATCATTTTCACTCTGAGGGGTCATTAATTTAAATAATTTAGATTTTATACTCCATTTATTTTCCCTTGTGTTTTTTCTTCCATTCACTCTTTAGACCTAGTTATTAAGTCTAGCTATATGAAACACACTTGAATAGTTTACTTCTCTCAATTCCCTTCTTATATTCCTCAAATACAGGAATTCATCTTCATTTCAGTTCATATAAACTTAAATCTTAAGTGAACATTACTCTAAATCTTGCTTTATGGTTAAAGAAATTGAAAACTAAAGAAATTAAATAAATTACCAATATTGCTCAATTAGCTATTGATAAAATTGGGACTATGTCCAAAAACTTCTAAATTCCAATCTAAAATATCTTTTACTGTGCCCTAACATAATCCCTATTTCTTCACATTCATGTGAAATTTGCATCAACAACCAAATGCTAAAATTAACTAATGTAAATGAACTGAATTTACAGATGTCCTCTTAATCCCAGAATTACTTTAGTATTTTTTCTTTTAGACATCTATCGGATGATTAAATTTTACTCTGAGTTTTAATAATACATTATTCCAGTTACTTTATTGTTAATTAATATTGACACAACACAAGGTCTCACATAATCACCATACATTTACCCAGTGTTGCATTTCCTAATAATATGGTTGTGTCAGTATCAAAACTAATCTATCAGCTTGAAAGCGGATCTAAGTTTCATCTTTTGTTCTTATAAAAGTATATGCTGGAAGGAAGATGTTGCCTTTCTTAAAGAATTAAAGAAACAAATAAGGGATAATAGATATTGGCTTTATATTACCAAACAAAGTCAAATGGTTGTGGTGGCAGTAGCGGCAGGACCGGTGGTGGTGTGTGTTTGTGTAGGGTATTGATACACTAAAATTTTATATTACCAGGCAAAAATTCTGTAAAGAACATCTGAGATCATTTGGCAAAATTCAGTGGTTGACATTATTTTTGGATATATGGGTATCTGTGTCCATGATATAGCATTTCATAATATTATGTGTGTTTTGCACCACAAACATCTCTTGGTTTGGGACTCTAGGAATTCCATATGGAGGCAGGGCACAGACACACATCATATTGCCAAGAACACTGAACCACCACAGTCAGAAATTGCTTAACAAACTCTACTTTTATTCACTAATCTCTATTTATACTGGCATTAGTTTATCTTATTTTCATTCTTCTTGGTGTCTTTGATTTTTTCACAGAGAAAAAGTATTAGTTTAAAGTCATATTTCTGTTGTATTTTGAATTTGTGAAAAGTTTACATCACTAGGTCTAACAATCTAATCTACCTAGAGAGTATTAGGTGTTGATATATCCTAGAATTAAATCCTTACAAGAATAACAGAAAGAGGTAATATTTACTTCCTGGTTTGAAAATTTAAAAAAACACCTACATCTTATGGCACTTCTAAATTCATTAAATGACATTTTTCTGAGAATTTAAATTTTATTTATGTGGTTTTCAAGTATGACTACAAAGAAACAGATCAGAATGCAGTGACACCTAATGGCAAAGATATCTTTATGGGCCATAAATGTATTTTTAATAAACATTATATTTGTAGAAAAATGTCTTAAGTCTTGTGACCAAAAAAATAAGTTGTCTATAATCTGAAATATTGTGAAGATCAAATAGAAATGCTAACACTTTATTTTTAAAAACTAAACTAATACATCCAAGTGAATTAAGGAAAAAACCTTCTGAATTTAAAAAAACGTGGTTTTTAAAACTCCAATATCTTATTAGGATAAAACTAAAGTAGAGGAAATTAGCCATAGCGTTCAGAAGGGAATGAAATACATCTTCCATTACTTCTAAGAATCTCAACTAGTTTCTACTGTTGGATAAGTCAAACATTAATCACCTTGATTTTTATTCATATTTGTACTAAAATTTACAGGAGATTTCAATCAGATATACAATTCACCTATAGTAGAAAGGAAAGGTTGTTGATGTAGTGACTTATGAGTAATGTCATAGTTGATACCATTGACTAATAACAATATTGTCTAACTTAATGAATATCCAAATTGTTTCACATAAGCATATTAATGATAAAGAAAAGACTAAAAGTAAAAATCTCCTTATTTTAAATTCAGAAGCTACTTCTTAATACTTTCCAGAAGTTTACACTATGTGTTATCCATAACATAGGATTCAACCAGCTACTATCAGAAACAAGGATAACTTCAATCATTGTGTTATCTCATACAGTACAAAGAGTCCTTGACGGCATCTGGGGGGCTATCTTTGACCAATACAAATCATGTCAAGAGTACAAAAGGAAACATTTGGTAGAAAACACAATACATCATCTGAGGATGTTTCTACATTTTGTAGATAAAAAAGTCTTCCACACAGAGAAATAAGGAAAACAGATTGTTTAAATTTACCATCCATTATTGTTTTTAATGTAGTGACACGTTTTATTCACCCACCAACTGCCTACTTCAATTTGAACATTCTCATGATAAAAATATTTTGTGGATTGTCTTAGGCTTTTCAAACATGATGCCATAGTTGATGACTGTAATCTCAGAGTTTGCTGCTGAGAAAAACATGAATAAATGCTTCTTTTCTAGCCCCTGTTTTCGAAAGGTATTTCACTGTGACTGATAACAACAGAAATATGCTAGTGATTTGTGTAATGTCTGAATGAGTACAGTGTTTCAATGTTTCCTTGTAGAGATAGATAACTGAGCATAGCTCATATATAATCAGTTCTGTAAGCACAGGAAGAGGATAAAGAAATGAGCATATATTAAACTGTTAAAACATGAGATCCTCCATATTAGATACGAAGCAAAACACAAACTGTGCAGTTGACTGGAAATGCCACCTAATCCCTGCTCAAGGAAAGCAGTGCTCTAAACTCCTGTTGTGTTTAGAGAGTAAAGAGTGTGGTACGACTGATGTATGAAGAAAATAGCAGTTGGCGTGGCTAATCTCAAAGACTTTGGAGCTTTCTAGCTACATAAATCAGAGCGACTTTTGAATAGCCTCATAAAACACAATATCATTGCCATTCCACTCACGACTTTTTGGTTCTTCCTACAGCATGCAGATCATTAGGAAACGTCTACGCAATCAAGTAATGCGGGTCTGATGAAATTACTCAATCAACGCACAGGCTCAAAGTAGAAGCATAGTTCGAAATTGCATAGCTTTTATATGACAAAAGACCTTTTCTTTTATTGGGTCAAAGAAAACCACAATGAAGCTGATTCATTTCGAAATGCTGTGTGTGGTGGATGTGCATATGCATTAAACACATATGTATCAAATATCTTTATATATAATTATACAGAGATTCAAAGTAATTAAAATATGATTTTGTTTTTTTAAGGAGGTACCCGGGAGTGAACCCAGGACCTTGTACATGGGAGGCAGGAGCTCAACCACTGAGCTACATCCGATCCCCTAAAATATGTGTTTTTGACGGAAACAAATGCATTTCCTTGAAAAGGAAATATAGTATTATAATATAATATTTCTCATCATTGTTGCGAACTCGTGTGTTTATTTAAACATGTCAGAGTTTAAACTACCTGCATGAAGAAAAAGACAGGTGAGAGTATGTATTTCATATATATAATCTGGTTCAATACCAAAATAATGCAATATTGAAATGACCTATTAGCTCAGCATCTTTTTATCTTCCCAGTTTGCCTGAACTACATATAGCCACTACTTTCTGCTTGAACATATCACGCGAGGTTGGGAAAACCTTTCATTTCTCCATATTTCCTCAGATTTCTTAGACTTAAAATATTCCTTTCCCTCCAGTTCTATCAGTTTCTGAAATAATACATTTCCCCATAAGAACATTTCTCTCAGTAAATATTTAAATGAAGGCAACACTTACTGAAAAAATTAATTCTCTTTCCCTATTCAACCAAGGAAGTAAACTGATCCAATGCATATAAATTGGTGCTTTTCAATGTTAACATGGACATTTGAGTTTTTAATTTATTTTATTTTTGTTGTGAGTGAAAGTGGGGGTGAGGGTGGGAGAGGCTTTTAACCTGAAGTGTAAACAACTGAATCTTGATCATTCATTCTTTTTTAAATGTAGGAATTACCTACTTTCAGCACATTATAGAAGATATAAAGATTTTGAAACAATCATCAATTTCCGAGCATCATGGAAGTATTAGGTAATCTATAAAAGAAGCTAATCCTCTTGTCCGGTGTACTAATTGCATTCAAGTCAAATTAGTTGTCTGAGAAGTAACCACTTGGCATATTGCTTTTAGACGTATATACAGTTAGTGCATACGACCAGCTTTCCAAAGAAATCTTTTATTTCTACCCACTTTTTTTTGCGGGGGGGGGGGTCTGGTTATAAATAAGTAAGCCATGTCACACTGACAGACAACAGAATGCAAGGGAAAAAACACAACAGTTGTTTTCTATTTTGAAACAAATGCCTAGACTGCATTGCAAAATAGTATTCATCTGGTAAAGGATAGCAGGAGCTGTAGGTGTTTGTAAATAATGTATTTATTGTGTAGACCAAAGAGTAAGCAATAAAATAAGCACTTATCCAAAAGCCTTCCCTCCTGAGGGATGAGGAGCATAAGGAGAAATCCCAATCATAAACTGAACATAAAGGTAAGATAATATATTATTTATATGCATTCCTGCTCAAGTCATTTACAACTGAACATAAATTTGTGTCCTATCTTTAAGAGGAGCACAATTCATTTCTGAACTCTATCAGTAGATTATTGACACCCGAACGAAACCATATCTCCTTGAAAAGTTCTGAACCCACAAGCACTATTAGGCCCCAGGCAAAAAGGGATCCAGCAGCAAGCTATGCAGTGATTAAATTAATGCAAAAGTGCAAGGTTTTCTGAATTCTGATCTCATTACCCCCTGCACAGCATCATATACGGTTCTACTGATATAAATGATTGAGAATGGCAGACATGTTTACAACGACAGCCTCTGAGACCCAGAGAGAAAACCCCCTGGAGCTCAGGGGCTGGTCGCCCTGGGCGCGCTCACCAGACAGAAGCCCCTCCTTTGGGCGGGCAAAGCCACCACCTGCAGCAGGTTCCAACTCCAGGGCTGTCTGTGTGTTTCTGTGCGTGTGTGTTGCACGGGGAAGATTCAGGGGGAGACGGAAAGGGGAGAAGCTGCGACCCATCTGTCGCTTCAATTTGCAGAACACCAAGCCCTGTGGACAAATAAAAGTCCAGTGCCCAGAAAAATTTCCTGAGGGGGCCTCTCTACAGTCCAGCAAATGAACCTTGCTGGCCCAGGGACGTGAATTTCCCAAAAGGAAATCGTCGCATTAACGCAGAAAAGGCTGCAAGAGCGGGTCTCCGCTCAGCTCTCAAGGATTAGCAAGTGAGGAGAGTTGG
>PVKH010023724.1:0-13789 GCA_004027955.1 Chaetophractus vellerosus
TTTCTATTGTCATATCTTACTATTGTCTGTCTTTTCACCCTCTAAGTTACCTTTTCACAGTTCTTTGATTTTTGGTTCAACTTATAGTAAGCCTTTAAAATTGACGAGCCATAGGTATCAAAATAGGGCCAGGGACCCACTAATGGAGAACAGATCTGATCCAAGGGGTCTGGGGTGAGAGACCCCAAAAATCATTTTTCCTCCTGCAGTTTCCTGGCCTTCCAGCAGATGGTGCTCACTGGTGAATCTTGCCATGGAGGTGCCTTTTTCAACTTCCACTAGCCTATGATTCTAGTTTTGCCAGAGCCAAGATTCAAAGTGGGCTCTGTTGGACAAATTCACTGAAGAGAAACCACTCTCCACCCTCCGCCATACCCTCCCTTTTCTCAGGGAGGAAGACATCTGTTTCCCTATCAGTTGGCTGCAGTGAGCTACGGGTTTTATCTAGGCTGTTTGCTTGAGGGTAGGGGGTGGGTGCTGTTCCCAGCTGCAGGAGCTAGTAACTTGCGATTTTCATTCCAGCTTCTTCATCTCTGTTCCTTGCCTTCTTGGATGTTGTGCAGCACTCTTTAGGTCTGCAGATACCTAAAGCAGCTCCCTTGGACAGCTTTTTGCCCTTCCTCCATCGTTTTTGTGAGACAGTTGAGCCCTGCTTACATACTCTGATGCCATCTTCCCAGAAGTCCTGACTCACATCTTTTTAACTTATGCTTTTCTTCCCATCTCTTATTAGCATTCATAAGATCTACCCCCCGCCCAAAACCCTGCCACACTTCACCTGCTTCCTGATGTAGGAGCACCTAATCATGACTGCATAATTCTTACTGACACCCTAGTTTCCCCTAGGCACAACCGTTATAGACAACTAAAATCTAATCCTCTCTATGGATGGGTCACATTTAAAAACTGAAGCCCCAGATGGCAAGTTGGATATGCAGTAACTACCTTAATGGAGGTTTTTTGAGAGCAGCCCCCTTCCTAAAGAAACTTCCATCCAACAGGCAGAATTAATAGCTTTTACTCAAGCTTGCCAAATATCTAAAGGGTTAAGAGCAAACATTTACACAGATAGCAAATATGTCTTTGGTGTAGTACATGATTTTCATATGCTCTGGAAACAAAGAGAATTCTTTACTTCCTCTGAAACTGCCATTAGGAACAGGAAGCATGTAGCTAACCTTTAGCAGCTCTTTTTCTCTCCAAGGCTACTGCAGTTATCAAAGTTAAAGCTCACACCTGTGAAATTCTCAATTCAGATGAAAGCAAAGGAAATGATTTGGCTGATCAGGCCGCTAAGGCAGCAGCCCAAAATCTCACAAAAACTGATGGAGCTTTGTACAGTGGATCAAGCTGCACCTTGCAAACCTGACGATTTAATAAAATACCGAGAATTGGCAACTCCCAAAGAGAAGAACCGATGAAAGGAACTAGGCTATAAATTAAACCCTAATCAAAACATCTAGATAGGACCAGTATTACTGGATGCCCCCAAATTATCAATTTTCTGAGCACTCCATTCACTCACATATCTTGGAACATCCAAAATGATAGAAATAATGTAAAAATACTGGTAGGGATGCTTTTTATAATATCATTCACCAGGTCTATACTTCTTGTCAAACTTGCCAACAATACAACTCAAGAAAGCCATTAAAGTTTCCCATGGGACATTTTCCTTTACCTTTCAGGTCAATGATAATCTGGCAAATGGACTTTAACCAGCTTCCCCCTTCTCATGGATATAAATTTGTGATCTGTAGGTTCTCTCATTGGTAAGCCTTAGCTCGTAGATAAGCTACTGTCTCCTTTGTAGCCAAGAAACTGCTTGAAAATGTCATTCCAACTTGGGACACCCCCACCGAACTTCATAGTGACCAAGGCACTCATTTTTCAGGACAAACAGTTAAAGAAATATGCAGAGTCTTCCCTGTATATCAAAGGCTGCATTACCCATCCATCCCCGATCTTCCAGCCTGGTGGAATGCACCAATGGGATAATCAAACAGCAGTTAGCCAAGCTTAGTGACTCTATAGAATTACCCTTGCATAAAATACTTCCACTAGTCCTGCTCAAACTTTGCTCAACACCCTTCAGAAAGTATAAACTGACACCACATGAAATTGCTACTGGAAGACCTTTACTGCTTCCTTACATATTATTCACAGACATTGACCAACAAGACCTACTTAAACTTTGTGAAGCTCTAATGAACTACTCTTGAGCTTGTTTCAAGGTTGAAGAAGACTTCGAAGGAAGAGAACATCACCTGACTCCAACTGACCCCGAAAAATCTGTAGCATACAGAGTTTGTGCTCTGGAAAAGACATCAATTAAAAAACTCTTTGGAATCTCAGTGGAAAGGACCTTATCAGGTCCTCCTCACCAACCAATATGCTTCTAAACTTGCTGGTGTAGGTCCTTGGATACACCTATCTCAACTTAAATGAACACCACCTAACTACTGGAAAAGTACAGCTGCTAGTGACCTCAAAGTCACCCTAAAAAGAGTTTCAAGTCACCCAGAAATAGATTACAACTGATGTGGACAGCTTTCCCCAAGAGCTATGGATCAAGAAACACGCATTCTTTCCTTTTCTTTCTCCTTTCCTTTCCTTTCTGGTCCTTTGCCATTACCCATCCTTTTATACCAGCCAAAAAAGGGCTGCCAACCCAGGAAATCTGCCAAATTGCTGGTTCTGAGCTAATTTAGACTCCCCAGAAGGCCCCAGTTATTGACCATAACAATAAATATTTAGACCTTGTTATATAGAAGGCATATATTGCATAGACCAAATATGGGACAAAAGAAATGGGCACTCAATAGATAAATATCAGAAAAGAGTTGCCCCACTGGACTTATCTTACTCTTCAAGAAAAGGGGGCCCCATAGCACAGACTTTTGATGGAGTCTATTTTTCCATGTCACCTCAATTGGCCATAGTTCTATAACATACTTCCTCCTCCATGGGACACTACACTGGACCTTTCCAGCAATGTGAATGGCCAGGATATCCCCCAGCACTTAGGACAGCACAAAACAAATCTACAAATATCTTGATGAAAAGGGGAAATGTGAAAGGAACTCTAAATTGACCTTCAGTCCCTGGGTTACAAAATGCCTCCTTGCAAAGGAGGCACATAAGGTGGACAACTTATGCTGATGCAATCAGACTTCAGGAATGCACAGCTTGGAGAACAGGATATAGGACATGAAAAAGAGGCCTACACTCTGACCAGTCAGTCTCAGACAAGTTTCCTTCTGCCTTCATGTTCCAATAAGCTGCTAGAACAGAACTCTCCTGACAATTGCTATTCCCCCCCTCCACCCCACCACCCCAGTTTTTAAAATAATATAAATTCCCAATGCCCCCCAAATACTTTGGAGCACTTGTTTTTTCTTGATGTTGCCCAATTCATAAATTGTTATACTGTTAATAGAGATCTCTTCTTTCTATTTGCAGTAGCAGTTCTTTTGACACAGGTCACAGCTTGAAGTTCTATGTCGTAATCCTCTAAACACAAAGAAAAGCATGGGTTTATTAGAGTTCAAACTATGGAAATCTGACAGCTTTGAGAGTTTTAAAAGACACTGAATCAACTACTATAAAAAGAAAACACTCTGACAATTTTTTTTTTATTAGAGAAGTTGTGGGTTAACAGAAAAATCATGCATATAATACAGAGTTCCCACATACCACCCTATTATTAACACCTTACATTGGTGTGGTACAGTTGGTAAGTTATTAAAATTGTTGAAAGCACTTTTAAAATAATTGTACTATCAACCAATGTCCATGTCTGACAATTTTAATTCATATAGTATTTCAACTTAAGAGACTATTTGGTGATTTATGAAGGGCATGTTTGTGGGCTGGATTTGTGGAATTTTTGCATGAAATGTGAAATTGTGCTCAGAATTCTTGTACCTTCAAAGACCAGTGAGTTTGGCTGTAGGTTCATTCAGCGTTTGGTTTGGAAACATGAAAGAAACAGTGTGTTCATTAAGAACATGCTTTAACTGTCAATTCACTTCAATACATTGATTTAATGTTTTAAGTTATTTTCTATGTGTTATTTATGTACGACTACATTGGAGGTGTTCACCTTAGAGTTTTAGAAACTCCTCAAGAGTTGAGGTGATTTTCACGTAATTGTCAGCAATTAGTAGACACTGAAGGTGACTTGACTTTTTAAGTTTTTTAAATGCTAAGGTTGATTAATTCAATGAAATATCCTTAATTCTATTTGATCACAAATGGACTGTGAACTGAATAAATAAAAGACTGAATGAACGAAGTAAATATAGCATAGACGTTGCTTCTGGAAATGGCTACTTAATTTATCCTATAGTGTTCAAAGAATAGGAAACAAAAAAAAAGAAAATTTTAAAGTGCAACATATTTAGAGAGTAGAGAGATATACACACGGATTTAGCTAGAGACTAGTTACAAAGTAGTATGTGAGCAAGTATAAGATTGCTTGGTATATACTGAGTAAACAACCCTAAAGAGATGATAAACAACTAATAGTCATCCCTGAGCAAGTTGTGATCCCTCTCCTCTTCTTTCGGCACCTCCTTCCACGTCAACCCTCATCTCACTTTCTGGGAACTTGCTCTCCAGGAACTCTATCATGTACCAATCCTATTCAAGGAGGCCTTCGGGACCCAAGACTTTCTCCTATATCCCCTTTGGAACAAACATTGTTTTATCCTCTCTTGAGACCAAAGTATCAACTATGTCATAAAGTTGATAAAGTAAAATGGGAGATGATGAGTTTGACAGGTCAAGTGGCCTTTGGAACCTCTCTAATCATTCCATACAAACAACTTTCTTTCCTGCCTGCTGGTTCCATCTGTAAATGAAGACAGAGAAGAATAAGAGGTACCTTGCTGAAGAACTATTCTTACATGTGAGGCACAGGAGAAACTCTGAGGCTCCAATCTTCAGAATGTGGAAGTCTTCAGGGCAGGGTTGGTTGGGACAAGGGTGAGAAAAGTCAGGCGCTCACTTCAGGCACAAAATTTATGGGGGTGCCAAAAAACTCAGGAACTAAGATAAATTATTTTTAATGCAGTATTTTTAAAAATAAAATTAATGTAAAAATATCCATGATGAACAAATTATCAAAATTTTAAATAAAGAGAAGATCAGTATCACTGATGTTTCCTTTTATCCCAAGCTCTAGTATAACGTGGCACAGCAAGATTACTGATTCTGTCTTTAAAAAATGTGTTCATCATGTATTTTCTTGCATTAGTTTTAACTTTTAAAAAATATTGCACTAAAATATTGTTTATCTTATTCTTTTGAAGAATTTTGGCATTCCCTTAAATTTTGCACCTGAGGGGAGTGACTCAGTGTATTCACTCTAGGTTGGGCCCTGATACAGGGCCATTGATGATAAAGGGGAAAAGGGGGGAGAAAACTCTGTGTGTGTGGGGGGGAAGGGGAGCAAGATGATGAATATCATTTCCAATAATTTCAGAATATTAAAGTTGATTTTGCCTGGAAAGAAGTAGTGATAAAAGGTCAGACAGAAAATAATAGGTCAGGGACACAGATAAACATTTGGAATTTCTCATGGAGTCAAGAGGGCATCAGTGAAAATGTTGAGAAAATATGCACTCTAAGATAGTATGAACAAAAAGAACAAAGGGTAAAGGACCAATCTGAGGACTTACCATAAGTTCTAAATGATGGCTCTTTCTCTAGTAGATTATCACTCCAAAGGCATGACATATGCTAGAACAGTACTTCTCAAACTTGCATATGCATCAAATCACCAGGAGTGCTTTTTGAAACACAGACTATTGGAGCACACCCCCAGAGATTCTATTTCAGTAGATTTGGGGTGTGTCCTGAGTATATGCATGTCTAACAAGTTCCCAAGAGATGACTGTGTCCAAGGTTCACACTTTGAGAACCACTAGACTAGAATAAATAGAATCTTTGCAACAGCGATTTACATACACACACACACACGCACACACATATGAGAGGTTGTGAACTTACAAAACAATTATGCAAATGTGCAGGATTCCTATACAACCCCCCCGCCCCCGACACACACACACACCAACACATTACACTGTTGTGGAACATTTGCTACGGACCATGAGATAAAATCATCAGACCATCACCACTAATTATGGTCTATAGTGTACATCTGGCATATTTTTTCCATACTGCCTATTAGTAACACAGCACTTCTGTGACATTGATGCAAGAATATTACAATATTGCTGTAAACTATAGTCCATAGGTTACATTAATTGTATTTTTCCCATGCATGTCCAAAGTCTTACCACCTTGTAATAGTGATGTACATTTGTTCTAGTTCAAAGAACATTCTTGTATTTGTGCTATTAACCATAATTCTCACCCACCTCTGGGCTCACTGTGTTATTCAGTCCCTAGATTATTCTCTAGCTTTCTTTCACTGGACCTTTACATCCCTAGACTACCCCTCTCAGCCACAATCCCATTTACAAACCACCTGTGTTAGTTATATTCACTGTAATGTGTTACCATCAACTCTATACATTTCCACACTTTTGCAGTCAAGCTAATTAAAACTTCTCCATACATTAAGCATCAGTACCCCTTCTCAACCCTCTGCAACAGAGTGAGTTTTGTTTTTTTATTAAGATTTATTTATTTTATTACACATCTCCCCTTCTCCCCCCCGCCCCCCCCCCGCGGCGACACGCCGAGAGTGGTCACTGCGCAGGTGCAGCTTTCCCCACTTGTGGGTGGCTTCTGCGTCCATTCACGGCCGGCTTTCAGTTCGCGGGTGGCTGGCTGCGCTCCATTCGCGGGCGACCTGCCCTGCCCATGGCGGCTTTTGCCCTGTCTGTGGCAGCTTTTTGCCCTGCCCACGGCGGCTCTGGCCCGCCCATGGCGGCTTGCCATTCTCAAGGTGGTCTGCCCGCTAGGAGAGGTCCCCGGGAACTGAACCCGGGGCCTCCCATGTGGTATGCTGGTGCCCTATCCACTGGGCTATGGAGCCGGCCCCAACAGAGTGAGTTTTAAAAATGTTTATGTAGTAGAATACTCTGAGAAATAAAATTGTATCATTTCTTGCTACTATAACCTCTTAAGGAAGTAACAAAAGTAAATATTTCACTACCTCTCCAAGACCACACAAGTAATGGCGATGAATGAAGTTATTTGGAGGTAGTAATAGAGAGTAGTGGGGATTGTAACCTGGAGATCACATGATCTAGCTAAAGATACTGAGGTTCAATTGGAACAAATCATTATAAATCATTATGTGAGACAACTTGCACTTCTGACATTCTGGGTCCAACAAGCAAGTTAAACCGGATCACCTGAAAAAGAAAGGGGCTTGGAGGGTGATTTAAAATTTCATAAGGAGAGTAGCCAGATCCTTGGGAAATTGGTTTGAATAGTGCAGCTGAGGAGGAAAAGCTGGGGTATTGGTTCGAATACTGCAGTTTCCACAAGTGGCCGAGATTAAAGCCCACTAGGATGCGGCACCTAACAGCTGGGGTGACGGAGAACTAAGTCCTTTTACCTTGGTCGCTTTAGCGAAGGTCCCCAAGTCACTTGTGTCTGGAGAAATCGGAACTGCCTGAGAACTGTCCATATATGAACAAATCATTAAAACATGGGCTATGGCAGCCACAAGTACACACAGTTTGAGGAATGGTGTTATCCTCCATTTTCCATTTTCACATAAATCTTGTTCTCATGCAGCCCAAGGTTAGGGAAGAGGAACATTGCAAATCACTGAATTTGGACTTCTCATCAATCTTGGCAAATAGCTGTATTTAATGTGATTTAGCAAAATGGGGATATGTGACATTTCTTGCATTCCAAGTGTCATAGAGCAACCGATATATTTTGCAGTTAGAGAAGACAATTTGATAAAAGACCAGCCTCATCTGTGGCACTAGCTTGACAACTGTTGGTTTACAGAGTAATATATGGAGCCCCATCTCTCTCCCCCCACCCCAAGAATTTGCTGAGAAGTCATCAGTTTCACTTCTACTTCCTCCAGTATGAGGTGGTATAACCTGTTTTCCACACCCCAATGGGTGAGTCAGCTGAGAATTATATAACAGTTTAGAACATGCCATGCAAGTTACTAATAAGAGACATGTTTCATGGCCAAACATGGGTGCCTGACTGGATCTCCGTGGAAATAAACTTCTAAGCAGGCTGCCTGAGATCCATTTATAGACTACAGATTGTGGAACAGGGAGAGATTCATGAGAAAATAAAATGATCAATAAACTGAATTAATTCAGCAGAAAGAAGCAGGAGCTCAACTAGAGGTATACATATATGCCATAAGCCATCTCCACCTTCTAGAACAAGTGTTGGCAAACTACAGCCCACAGGCCAAACTCAACCTGCTGCCTGTTTCTGGAAATAAAGTTTTACTGGAACCCAGGCACGCCCACACACCCATTCATTTACATATTGGCCATGGTTGCTTTAGCTCCTCAACAGCCAGTTCTGACAGACCATGTGGCCTGCAAAGCCGAAGAATTTACTACCAGGTCCTTTACAAAAAAATGAAATAAAAAATGAAAAATTGCTGAACACTGCCTGAGAAAGCGAGAGAACCAAGAGACTCCCAATTCACATGGAATAAGGCCCAATAGAATTTTATTTACATCTCAAAGGACAGAATATATCAGCACCATCTGGCCACAGTAATATCTGTGAGCAAGTCTGACAGAAAATATCAACGTCCCCAACCTGGCCTTAAGGAATCTGTACCTCACAGTCTTTTCTTAGGCTCAGACTTTCATAATTGGTCCCAAACTTCAGATAATCCTATTCCTCAGCTGACTTCAAGATGGCTGAATTAGGGCCATCTTCTGCCCATACTTGTCCCATGCAGTAAGAAGTTGCTATCTTTTCCTGTCTGACATTACTCCATATAGGTAAAATAAAGAAATAGGCAGGTTTGTCTTCCCAGTTCCATGCCTTCTTTCCTTAAAAATGTCTCCTCCTTCAGTTGAAATGACCTAGTGTCCTCATACCTATCAAAAACCTGCCCTCACAAAAAGCATCTGAAACTCACAGCAAAATACAAATAACGTAACATTGTAAGATCACCTCTCTCAGAGGGATTTGAATTTTAAGAGAGGTCAAAATCCTAGAAGCATCATTAAGAAAGTGGGGTAAAGAAATCTTTCTTTCGCTTGCTCTCTGGTGAGTATATAAGGACTCTGAAAAAAATACCAGGTAGGTCCACAACTTCTCCTTAGAGTCAGGCTTTCTGTACTTGATCTATGACCCAAGAACACTTACATTAAAATCACCCAGAACGTCTAATAAAAACGCAGATCTCAGAGCCCCATCCTAGACCTACTGAACCAGAATTTCTGAAGATAACTCCTAAGAATCTTTATTTTCAGCAAGCACAGGCCCCTCTTCATGATTCTTATGTTGAGTAAAGTTTGAAAACGATTGCACTATCCTGTGTGAAATCATCCATTGTCCTGCCTGCTGCACTGGGTCTTAATGAACAGTAATTGTAGACTGGCCACATTCCAGGGTCTGACTTTGGTGAGCCTGATTGGTGATTTAATGTTTCCCTGACTTGTAGGTGAGCTGACAAATTTCTCACATTATAAGGGCCCTCTCTGATGGAAACTTGTCTTGCAGCCTTCCCTTTGTATAATATTTCAGATTGTATCAAGCAAATTTACATTTATTTTCACATCAACTGCACAGAACAGTGCCATGAGGTAATTATTATTATGTTTCAAGAAAGATACCCAGTTTCCTTAAATGTAAAATGGGGATTTTAATGATATCTATTTCACAAAGTTGTGAGAATCAGTTGAGATAATGCACTTAAAATGCCTAGCATGCACAAAGTGGTTAATAAAGGCAAGAATTCTTGTTAATAATATTTAAAATGAGAAAATTGAGCCCAGAAGATTTATTTAATTGGTCAGTTATATTCCTTGTAAGATTCTGAAATTAAGGTTTGGAACATAGTACTTTTGGGGATAAATCTTTCCACCCAAAGATTGATATACCATTAAACTAAAATAACTTAGGTTTCAGAGCCCCTTACTTTCATGGACCCCTTCCAAGTCCCATAGAGGGACCACAACATTATTTTCACATGGTCAAAGCTTTATGGTAGTTGCAAAAGGTAGATAATTTAATCACAATACTATCTCTTTCTAGTTCTACTCTATCGTGTGTATCTATTTATTGACATTGGAGTGGCCACAGTCATTTTAAGGATCCATGTAAAGGGAAATTGAGTTGAGGATACATTTACCTTGGATTTAGTCAGATATATTTTATGTGGATTGCAATAACTTCTGTGTATTATATTATTAATAGCAGTCTCAATATAAGATTAGTTTCCAAGAATAAACCTACTGCCCATTTTCTCAAACCACCTGGTGTCATGGCACAAAGATATCCAGGCCAGAGTTCTTATTATATGCCATAGTACCCAGCCCTGGAAGTATGCATAGTAGAAATGAAACAAGTTATGAGTTATTTAGAACCAGAAGCTAGTCTGTGGCAAATTCTTAAAGACAACAAATGAGTAAAATTAAAAGCAGACATTTCAGTTTTCATTGATGTCTAGTCAAAACAGATGTTGTCTTTTATCAGGTATATACTCGATAATACAGTGTATACAATAAATGTTCCACACTTTTTTCCTTTTTTGATGGAAATTTCAGAAAACAGAATTTATGAGAGCTCCTCAGCTTGTAAATCAAAAAGAAATGTAGAAGTACTGAATCAGTGAGTAAAGACTATGTGTAAAGTCACATGTTATATACATCCCCCAAGAACAGAAGAGCTGAATAAACCTATAACAAATTAAGAATTTGAACTGGTAATTAAACATTTTTCTTTAAAGAAAATTCCAAGTCCAGATGGTTTCACTGGTGAATTTTCTCAAATATTTAAGGGAGAAAAAATACCAACTTTACTTAAATTCATTCAGAAAACAGAGAAGAAAGGAACACTACCACTTCTTTCTATGAGGTCAATATTGTCCTAATATTAAAGCCAGACAAAGGCATCACATGAAACAAAAACTATAGCATAATACTCCTCATAAACATAGATGCACAAATCCTTTTTTTAAAAATTAGCAAATTAAATCCAGTAACACAGAAAAATAATTTTATTCTATTACCAAGAAATGCAAGAAATGTGATCCCAGCAATGCAAGGTTAGTTCAATCAATTAACTAACTGAAAATCAATTAATTTAATATATCACATTAACAGAATAAAGGACAAAACTACATGATCATCTCAATATATGTAGCAGAAGCATTTGACAAAATTATCCACTTATGGACAAACTCAATTAGGAATAGAGGGGAAATTCCTCAACTTGTTAATGGACATCTAAAAACTAACACTAACATCATACTTAATGGTGAAGGAGTGTTTTTCCTCTAAGGTCAGGTACACCATTTTATTCAACATTTCCCTGAAGGTTCTAGCCAGGGCAATAGGCAGGAATAAAATATCAAAGGAATACAAACTGGAAAAGAAGGAACAAAATTGTCTTTATTGGTAGACAAAGTGATCTTGGAAAAACAAAACAAAACAAAACAACTTATAAGCAAATTAAGTAACTTTGCAGAATACAAGATCAACAAATCAGAAAATCAATTGTATGTCTAAATACTAGCAAAAAATAATCAGAAAATAAAATTAAGAAAAACAATTCTATTCATGATAGCATCAAAAAGAATAAAACACTTAAGAAGGAATTTTAAAAAACAAGTGCAAGACCTATATAATGAAAACTATAAACATTGCTGAGAGAAATTAAAGAAGATTTTTAAACTGGAGAGAAACTCTATCTTCATTGATGGAAGACCCAGTATTGTTAAGATGGAACTTCTCCCCAAACTGATCAACATAATCCCTATCAAATTTCCAGTAGGAGCTCATGTAGAAATTGACAAGAGAGTCCTAAAATGCATATGGGAATACAAAAGGCCTGAAATAGCCCAAACAGCTTTTTTTTAAAAAAAAAAAATTTACTTTTTATTTTTTTAATATAATAAACTTTATTTTTAAAGAGGTTTTAGATTACAAAAAGTTACATCAACAGTATGAGGGATTCCCATATACCCCCTCCCTCTCCCACATCATCCCCTATTTTTAAAATTGTAGCAGTACAATTTATTATGATGTATCTGTAAAATCTACTCATTAAAAAAACGTACATTTAAAAAATGACTCACTTGTGGCAGACTAACTTACCTATAGTAATAATCTAAAAAATAAAACCATCATTGTGACATTTATTAGTACTTCACACATATGACAAACATTGTATCCAACAAAGCTGTCCTTCAAAAATGAGGGTGAGTTCAAAGTCTTCACAGACAAACAAAAACTGATAGAATATGTTACCAAAAGACCAGACTTGCAAGAGATACTAAAGTGGGTGCTGCATCCTGAAAGGAAAAAACAAGGGTGAGAGATTTGGAAGAGTTTAGAAATGAAGATTATTAGGAAGGGTAAACTGAAGGATCAGAAGACAGACAACAGAACAATATGACAACAGAGAACCGAAGGACAAAATGGATGAAGCAATTTGAAGTTTTCAAGCAGCCCTTCCCATCTATCCAATGAACCCTGAAATATGGAAAGAAGATCTTCCTTGGGCAAGAACACTCCAGGCACAGCAGAAAGTGGCACAGAGGATTAAAAAGAGTGAATCAGCAGAAGTAACAGATTTCTCACCAAAGTCAATTCCTGACTATGACTTTGAAAGTGAGGAGATTGTTGCTGTTTGTGCAGCTATTGCTGAGAAAACAGCTTCAACAAACAAAACAATGGTTACTGTGTCTGCTTCTGGGAATATAGAGACTGTAACTGAGAAGGAAGATGGTGCTCCAACACCAGATGGAAAATGCATAGCATGAATTATTTGAACCTGTCTTTTTAAAATTATCATTTAAAGTTTTAGACATAAGGACAGGAGAAATAGGGCAAAACTCCTGTTTGTAAGATAAGTTTTTCAGATGAAGCATATAAATGTAAATGGTAGCATTATTGTATAGTGTTTGGACTATGCTTTTATAAATTATGGTTTATACTAAAGATTAGAATTCTGAGCAAAATGTTTTTAATGTATAAATTTAATTTAATGCAAATATATGGATGGATATATTTTAAAAACACAACTTGAAAAGCAAAATTTTTAATAGTAAATATAACTCGGTCAGTGTTATTAAAATGTTGACTCATTGACTTTTGTTTTATGATAAAGGAAATAAGTGATTGCTTTCTCTCCTAGAAATATACTGCAGTTACTATTCACTCTGCTTTCCTTGCTTCTGTATAGTAAGTTTGTCACAAGGTTTAAATGTTATTAATATTCATTTTGATTCAAAGTTGTGGTTTTGTTATATGTGGAATCTTTGAAAGTTCAGCCAAAACAGCCTTTTAAAGGAACAAAGTGGAAGAATTAGACTGCCTGATTTCAAAACTTACTAGAAGACAGTAATCAAGATAATGGAGTAATGGTGTAAGGATAGACATTCAGAACAGTGGAACTAAATACAGTCCAGAAATAAACCCTTATATTTATGCTCATTGGCTTTCAACAAAGGTGTGAAGGCAATTCAATGGTGGAAAAAATAGTCTTTTCAATAAACAGGGCTGGACATTTGGATAACCATTTGAAAAAGAGAAGAGCTTAGAGTCTAACCTTACACCATATACAAACATTAACTCAAAATAAATCTAAGACCTAAATTTAAGAGCTAAAACTATAAAATTTCTAGAAGAAAACACAG
>PVKH010023725.1:0-13802 GCA_004027955.1 Chaetophractus vellerosus
CATGGGGCCTGGTGGCCCATGTGCCTTCTGTATTTTCTTTTTAATTTTTACCAGGAGGTCCCAGGGATCGAACCCAGTTTCCTCCATATGGAAGACAGATGCCCAACCATTTGAGCCACATCCGTCCCCCTGCTATATCTCTTAAGGTTGACCGACGATACCTAGAGTTACAGTCATTGGGAAATGACGGTCCCAGTGACCACAGGATGGTCATATAATAAATCAAGCTTAGTTCATCACCAGCATTCTAAAAACCAGACCTAGGGAGAAAAACTAGGTCTGAGGATGCATGCATGGTTTCTAATACAGCGAATGTTTATCCTACTCTGATTATTACAAAATCAGCACAACGAGAATATTTGCAAGCAAAAATCCATATTCTTAACCACTATACTTGCTATACTGTCTCTGCAAAGCACCAAAATTATCTTGGGGGTGGTATAGAAGAGTAAACAGTCTTTTAAAGAATCATGAATACAACAAGGTAGAACCTCAGAACTCAATAACCACTCAAATGCAAAGCCAAATTTTTCTAAGAGTACCTATAATTAGAGTAAGTACACCAACTTAGTACTCTAAGAATAGTGATAACATAAACTGCACTGAAGGAGACACTGCAATGTTGTAGAACTGTGCTTTGGAGTAGTGATAAAATTAACATACTTGGATAATGTTACATTAAATGTGTTCAGAAGGCTCTCTAAGTGCTAAGTAAAACTAAATGAGAAAATGTTAAGATGCAAAAAAAAAAGGAAAATAATGAGGCAAAAGAATGTATCCCAGGAAGTAGAGGAAGCTCCCTCTTCTTTAGCAACCTTCCTCCTTTCTTCCTCCTCTAGTATTTCATCCAGAGACATCCCTACTTCTCTATCACTCTAAGGATTATTCCCCTTTCCAACTTCAAAGCTATTCCATACTTTGTTGCACTTAATCCTTACAATCATTTTGCAAAAAACTCAGGCTAAAATAAGATTACATGGGTGAAATGCTAAATTGAGGAGATGAGACTCAAACTTAAGATTTTTGAATACATGTGACTGCAAAAATTCCCAAGCCATTTCTAGGTTAAGACTGAGGATTTCTGCCACCACTCCTAGCGCAAAGGAGGTATTAAAGAAGGCTGACAGACAGGGTGATAAAATGATCAAGACTCCAAAATATATCCAGACGCAGAGCTTTATTTAAATTCAAACTTGCAAAATAATAGCAAATACAAAACCAAAAAAAAATACATTGTGAACATATCTATACTTATATATGAAACACAGAAGTATCTTACACTTAACAAGCACTTACTTTTTTTAAATCAAATTTACTGGAGTATAATTTACATACTAAAAAATGTTCCCATTTTAGCATACCATTTGATCCATTTTGACAAGTGCATACACCCATTAAATACCACCACAATCATCACAAAAGAAAACATTTTTATCAACCCAAAAAGTTTTTCAGTCAATCCACCCCAACCCCTGGCCCCAAACAATCACTGATCTTTTTGTCACTATAGATTAGATTTGTCTTTTCTAGAGATTTATATTAACGGAATCAGACAGTATACACCCTTTCTGGTTTCTTTCCCTCAGAATAATGTTTTTGAGATTCATCCACCATTCCTTCTTATAGCTCGAGAGTTTACCACTGTATGGATATACTACAATCTTTTTATCCATGCTGCTGTTGATGGACATTTAGCTTGTTTCCAGTTCATGGCCACTATGAATAAAGCTGTTAGGAATATTGCTAGATCAGTGTTTGCATTTGGATATATGTTTTCATTTCTGCTGAATAAATACCTAGGAATGAAACTGAGCTGTGTGGTGTGGTAGACAGAATTGTGTACCCCCAAAAAGGCACGTTCATAATCTTAATCCTCATTTCTGTGGGTGTGATCCCATTTGTAAACAGGACCTTTTAAAGATATGATTAGCTAAGGTATGGCCCAACTGAATCAAGATGGGCTTTAATCCATATTACCTGAGGCCTTTTTAAGAGAAGTCAGAGAAAACCACAAGGATAAACTGGAAGTCAGCAGATACCAGAAAAGCAGCCAGGAGGAGGAGATCAAGGACATCACCATGTAATGGAAGACAGAGATTTAAGTCAGGGAACCCCAAGAGTTGTGACAAGCCAACACTAGAAGCTTAAGACTTCCAGGGCAAAGTACAGCATTGCGGATGCCCTCATTTTGGACTTCTAGTCTTCAAAACAGTGAAAAAATATATGCTTCTTGTTTAAGCCAACCCACTGTGAAGTATTTGTCACAGAAGCCTGGCAAACCAAGACATACGTAAAGCATGTATTTAAGTTTATAAAAACAACCAAATGGTTTTCCAAATTTTACATTTTCATGAGAAAAAAAAGTCCCAGTTGCTCCACATCCTCGCCAACCCATGACACCGTCATTCTTTTCAATTTGAACATGCTAGTGTTAATGTGTATAGTTAAGTAGCAGGTTATGTAATAGTATCACATTGTGGTTTTAATTTGCAATTTCCTAATAACTAATGATATTGAACATCTTTTCATGTGCTTATTGGTCATTCATATATCTTATTTTGTGAAGTTTCTCTTTGCCCATTCTTTTTTTTCCTCTATAACTGAATTTGCCAACAATGTGGTAAATACTTTGATATGTATACTCAGATCATTTTCAGCTCATGAAACTTATTCTTAAGATATACTCTTTTTTTAACTTTTTATTATAGTAATATATACACAACTCAAAATTTCCTATTTTAATTATTCACAATATTGTGCTACCATCACCAATATCAATATCCCCAACTTTTTCATTGCCTCAAACAGAAACTATGCACCCATTAAGCAATAACTACCTCTTCTCCTCCCCCACCCTTGGCCCCTGGTAACCTATACCCTATTGCCTCTACAAAATTTGCTGCTTCTAGCTATTCATATAAGTGAAATCATAAAAAAATCTGTCCCGTTGTGTCTGACATTTTACTCAACATGTCTTTAAGGTTCATCCATGTTGTCACACATATCAGGACTTCATTCCTTTTTACGGCTGAATAATATTCCATTATGTGTATACCACATTTTGTTTATCCATTCTTCTGTTGATTGACACTTGGGTTACTTCTGCCTTTTGGCTATTGTGAATTATGCTACTTTAATTATTGATGTACAAAGATATGTTTGAGTCTTAACTTTCAATTCTTTTGGGTATATACCAAGAAGTTGGTTTGCTAGGTCACATGGTAATTCTACTTCCAACTTTTGGAGGAACCACCAAACTGATTTCCACAGTGGCTGCACCATTTTACAATACCACTAGCAATGCATAAAGGTTCCTATTTCTCCTCATCCTTGACAAAACTTATTAGTTTCTGTTTTTTTAAAATTAGCCAACTTAATGGGAGTCAAGTGGTATTTCATTGTAGTTTTGATTTGCATTTCCCTGATGACCAATGATGTTGAGTATATTTTCATATGATTATTGACTATTTGTGTATCTTCTTTGAAGAGATGTTTATTCAAGATCTTTGACTATTTTAAAATGGGTTGTCTTCTTATTATTGGGTTGTAGAAATTCTTTATATATTCTGGATATTAAACACTTATCAAGTATATGGGTAGCTATCATTTTGCTTCCATTCTCTAGGGTGCCTTTTCACTTTCTTGAGAGTATACTTTGACATATAAAAGTTTTTCTTTAATTTTAAGGAAGTCCACTTTATTTTTTCTTTTATTGTTTGTGCTTATGGTGCATATTGAAGTACCCATTCTTTAATTGGAGAGTTTATCTTATTATTGAGTTGTCAGAGTTCTTTATATATTCTGGAAAAAAGTCCTGTGACAGATATAGTACTGCAAATATTTTTTCCCAGTCTGTGGCCTTTTTATTTTAAAAATTCTGCCTTTCAGTAAGCATGAGTTTTAGATTTTGATCAAGTGACCACATACACGTAGATCATTTCTATCTCCTCCATTCTTATCACTGAACTATATGCCCATTCTTATACCAGTAGTATAAAGGAAGTGCAGCATACAAGAAGGTGGTGAGTCTTGAAATAAAGCAAAGTAAATTCTCTAAGTATTTTTTGTTTCATAAAATTGTTTTGGTTAGTTTAGCGCCTTTGAATTTTCATATAAATTTTAGAACAGTTTGTCAATTTCTACCAAAAAAAAGGCGACTAGGATTTTTATTAAAATTGCATTGAACTTGGGAGCAGATGTGGCTCAAGTGGTTGAGCACTTGCTTCCTACATGGGAGGTCCCAAATTTGGTTCCCAGTGCTTCCTAAAAATAAAAAAATAAAAAAACAAAAACAAGCAACAAGCAAACAAATGAAAAACCATCTCAGGGGAGCCGATGTGGCTCAGTAGTTGAGTGCCGGCTTCCCACATATGAGGTCACAGGTTCAATTCCCAGCCCCAGTACCTAAAACAAAAAAATACTGCATTGAACTTATGGCTCAGTTTGGGAAGAACTGACATCTTAACAACACTGTCTTCCAATCTATAAATACTGTATATCCCGATTTATTTAGATCTTCTTAAATTTCTCTCAGCAGTGTTTCGTAGTTTTCAGCGCAGAGTTCTTACATGCATTTAATGAGACTTTTTTCTAATTTTGTATTTGAAGACAGTACTGTAATTGGCATTTTTAAAATTTCAATTTACAATTGTTTCATTTTATCTCCACTACTGTTTTATAAGCCTTTAATTATTTGTTTGTTTGCTTGTTTTTAGTGGTTGCTCCAGGGTTCCGTTCAAATAATATTATACCATTTCACATATAATGTAAAAGCATAACAGGCAATAAATTCCATTTATCCCTTCTTATTTTATTGCTCTTTTTGTCATATATTTTAACTTTATATGTCATAAACTCCGAAATTGTTGCATTTTTTAAATTCTCTTTTAAAAGAATTTTTAATTTTTTTTTTTAAATCAGTCTTCACACCTACTCGCATGTTTATCATTTCCAGCACTCTTCATTCTTTTGTTTAGAGTTTAGAGTCAAGTTTCCATCTGGTATCATTTTCCTTCTACCTGAGGAACTTCTTTTAACATTTCTTGAGGTGTAGGCCTACCAGCAGTGAGTTATCTCAGAATCTGTTTGTCTAATAAAGTTATTTTGCCTAATTTTTGAAGGATATTTTTACTGTATATAGAATTCTTGGTTGATAGCTTTATTTTCTTTCAGAACTTTAAAGATGTCATTCCATTTGCACCAAGGATAAGCTTCCCATGGACTATTCCCAGGCACTGACTAAAAGGGATACTAAGACAGGCCCATTTCTAGAAGTCATGGGACTCTTCTGGTGAATGACTCTGAGTTGAGGACTCCCCAAGGTCTTGCCCAATCCTCTTTAGATTGCATGACAGCCTAAGACACTTCCACCCAACCTTCCTTCCATCTCTCCTTCACTCAAGGGCAAATATGCATTGTGGTCTGTTGACTCTACCAGACTTGCCTGGTTCCCACCCCATTTTCTCTCATCTGAATATTTCCCCTAACAAATCTTTGCATGTTTATTCTTATCCTGGCATCTGCTCTTTGAAGGACCCAGACATCATAGCTATTAATCCCATTCAGTGGGTTTTTTCTTTTAAAATGCTGTATTTGGGGCCAGCTGTAGCTCAATTGGTAGGGTGCCAGTTTACCACATGGGAGGCCCCGGGTTTGGTTCCCGGGGCCTCTTCGAGCGGGCAGACAGCCTTGAGAAGGCAAGCTGTGGGCAGGGCAAAGCCACCATGGGCAGGGCAAAAGCCGCCGTGGGCAGGGCAAGCCGCCCACAAGCAGGCAAGGCCGCCGCGCGGCAAGCTGACTCGGCGGGTCGCCGCAACAGGGGAGACAAGCAGACACAGAAGAACGCAAAAATGAACACGGCAAGAACAAGCAGAAAGGGGGGGATATATAATAAATGAATTAAAAAATAATAAAATAAAATAAAATAAAATGCTGTATTTTTCATCTCTAGAAGTTCCATTTGTGTTTTTTTATTTTACATTACACTCCTTAGGTTCATGTTGCCCTTTAATTATATGAACATAGTCATAATACCATTATAGTTATAATACAATTTAACTTCTTTGTCCACTATTTTCATCACCTATGTAATTTCTGAGAATGTTCCTATTGACTAAATTTATCAACAGATAAATTGTAACTGGGTCACAGTTTTCTTCTCTTTAGCATGTCTAGTAAGTTTTTACTGGCTTTGGGGCATCTCAGTTCTGGCAGGCAGTTAAGTAACTTGTATATCAATTAATCCTTCAAAACCTGTTTTTAAGCTTTGCTAGGGCAGATCTAAAGTAGCCTTCTCTCTAAGAATAGTTCAGCCACTTTACTAAGGTATAATCCCTTTAGAGATTTTGAATTCCCCTTTGTCACTGAAGACTCTCCACTCTGGGTGGTTAGAACTTGAACATCTCCACACTCTGTGGGAGCTCTGGAAATTTCTCAGTTTATAAGTCCCCAGTCATTTTGCCTGGACGTGTGGAATTTCCTCCACACATACATGGCCTAATGTTCACCAAATACTCAAGAGGATCCCATACGTATTCTGGAGCTCTTTCTCTGAGAAGCTCCTTCAGTTGTACAAGAACTGTGTGGAAGAATACAAGAAAGAACAATATGGCTAAAATGAAATGGAAAAAGAGAATGGTTTCAGATGATGGTCATTTGGCAGGCAGAGACTGAGTTGTTTTTTTTTTAATTTCACTATTCTGCCTCATTTTCAATCCAGTTTAATATTTTCTTAGACATTTTTAAACTGTTGTTTCTATTTTAGTTTAGCTTAGAATGGCCTAACTATACAATTCCACAAGATTCCTTTAATTTTGTTTAGCTCTTTTCTAATGATGTGTATACATTACTACAAAACACATGCTAAAGGTCAAAAAAGTTAATCATCTCACAGTCTTCTCTATTCAAAATAACCACCCAATCCCGCTGATTTTAGTGAAATGACTCAATGTTTTGACATGCAGACAGAAAACAAGAATTATTTTATTTATCTACAAAGTTGATATCTGATCTCTACCACAAGAAATTCTAAGGGAATCCCATGGCAATCACTGGATAATTTTTCCCTTCTACAAACTAGTGTGTGGTCTAGAAAAAAAGGCAAAAACAGCAGAGCTAATGAACTTTTAACAGGCATTTACAGGAATTTCTAAAGATGTTTTATGGATGTTCTGAAAGTGATTTCATAAATGTGGAAAATTCACAGTTGTTTTTCTTCTAAGAAAGAATGGCAATCTTGTCAAGTACTTCAAGAGAAAAATCTTTATGCCTAAAATACCACAAATGAGAATTCACAATCTAACATTAGACTGCAGGCTGTTAATTGCCCTTGTTTCTTTTTTCACTCTTCATTCCTAAATAGATTTTAGGTACTAATATATTATAGTTTGAGCAGCATTTTATGTTTTATATTAAAATAGAATAAAAGATTACCCATATCAAAAATAAAAACAGAACTAGAAACTAAAATGTTAGTTCCTCAACTGTAATTAATTTGTGTTGAACATGATTAACAGACTCATAATCTCCCTTACCAGTTTAAAAAATAAGAGAAAAAAAAGTGTTTCTTTCTCAAGATTACATTTTCTTTCTATTTCTCAAATTCTATAATACAACATAGAAGATATCAGCCATAAACACACAATCTTGATTTTAGATCTTCAGAGAATTCTGTCCCAACCAAAGACCTAATTCAGATAGTACTCATGTTGACAAGGCCTATCTTCTGAAAGTCATATATTTAATGCAAATAATAAATCGACACTCCTCACATTGTCAAGTGTAATTTTCCTAGTACATTTTTCTCACCAAGGACCAATGTTTCAAGAATTTTATAAAAATAAGACTTTCAGCAGTTATCAAACATAGCAAACAGATACACATAGGTACAACGTCTTTCAAATGGCTGCACTAATTAAAAAGGGCAACCTAATGCCCTCCCAATATGACTCAATACAATGTAACTCCCAGTATGGTGCAATATAAAGTACAAACATTACCTATGAAGTGTTCTTGCCAAAAATGTTTAAACAGAATCTAAATCAAACCTCTAGACTAACTTTCAGTTTACAAGAAAATTCATATGCTAGAGGAACAAGTTAAATGATACCCATAAGGAAATTGGTCTGAACTCTTCAAAAAGTGAATGTCATGAGGGGAAAAGTAGGAGTGCTATTAGCTATTATAGATTAACAGACACTAAAGAGACATAATAACCAAATGCAATGTGTGAACTCCGTTTGGATCCTGGTTTTTAAAAAATGCTATAAAAGATATTTGGGGGAAGATTGGAAAAATCTAAATATGAACTAGAAACTAGATTATGGAATTACTGGTAAATTTCAAAGACATGATAGTGGTATTATGTTGGGTAAGACAATATCCTTATACTAAGGTGAAGCATACTGAATTAGAGGCTAGGTGTCATAATGTCAACTCACTTTCAAGGGGTCATAAAAAATGTAAATATACAATTGTGTGTGTGCGTGCACACATAAGAGAGATTAATCAAATATAAAGAATTTTTGAGTCTGGACAGAGGGAATACAGGGGTTCTGCTATTCTTTCAATTTTAATATACGTTTGAGATTTTTCAAAAGAAAAAGAAAAAAAAGTGCTTACTTCTCCACCCCTAGTCTACAGCTATTTTTCCATACTTCCTTTTAGTAACTATATAGTTTTGCTGTTCATTTAAGTTTCTAACCCCTTTAGAGTCCATCTTTACATGTAGTACTAGTTAAGGATCCAGTTTTATTTTTCTCTATAAAATAATCTAGTTTTCTCACAAAAATCTACTAAACAATTCATCCTTTCCCCACTGATGTGTGGAAAAACTATTTTTGGTATCAGTGAAAGATCTAAGCAGAGAAAAGAAAAGGAATAAGGAAGTAGAAAAAAGAGGAAAAGAAAAAGAAAAGGGGGGCCTGCTGTAGCTTAATTGGTAGAGTACCAGTTTACCACGTGGGAGGCCCCGGGTTCGGTTCCCGGGGCCTCCTTGAGCGGGCAGACCGCCTTGAGAAGGCAAGCGCCATGGCAGGGCAAAGCCGCCACAGACAGGGCAAGCCCCAGCGGGCAGGACAAGCCACCCGCAAGCAGGACAAGCCGCCCGCGAGCAGGCAAGGCCGCCGCCCGGTGAGCTGACTCGGCAGGTCGCTGCAACGGCGGGGGGGGGACAAGCAGACACAGAAGAACGCAAAAATTAACACAGCAAGAACAAGCAGAAAGCAGGGGGGTATATATAACAAAAAAAGAAAGAAATAAAAGGGTGCATATTGAAGGAGTATATGAGCTGAGTTAAGGAAGGGATATAGTAGATAAAAGTATTATCAAATTCCTCTGCACCCAGTACTGTGAGTATAATTAACAGTGTTGAATTATGTGTGTGAATGTGGTTGAAAAGAGAAGTTTTGGGTCATGTATGTTACTAGAAGGAACTAGAGGATAAAACATGGGACTGTATAACATAGTGAACCCTGTGGAGGGCGGTGACTGTGGTGAATAGTATAAATATAAGAATGACAACAAATGTATGTTACTATTACAAAGTGTAATAGGGTGACATATGGGGAAAAAATACACCAAATGCAAACGATGGATTATGGTTAACAGTAATATTTTTTTTATCTTTGTTTTTTGTTTGTTCTATTTTTTTTGTTTTGTTTTGTTTTTTTTAACAGTAAAATTTTTAATATTCTTTCACCACTTGAAGTAAAGGTACTACACCAAAGCAAAGTGTCAACAATAGGAGGGTATATGGTAAAGTTGTATTTTTCACATGACTTTTATATATAAATGTGCCACAAATTCTTTAACTAAAAAAAATTTACAATAATTTAAAAAAACATTAAGTGAAAGAAACCAGACATAAAGTACTACATATGATATTATTCCATCTGTATAAAATGTAAATATAAATAACTCTATAAGGACAGAATTAGATTAGTGCTTATGAAGTGCTGGGGAAGGGCTTTTTCTTTTTCGAGTTATGAAAATATTCTAAAATTAATTGTGATGAATGCACAATTGTGTGATTATACTAAAAGCCACTGATTGTTCCCACTGTATGGTATGTGAATATATCTCAATAAAAATGCTTAATTTAAAAAAGTCCAGTGCACCAAACCCTGTTTCTGAAAGTATATAAGAAATAAATGACAAAGAATAACTGCTCGGGGAGCAGGTGTGGCTCAAGCAGTTGGGCACCCACCTCCCACATGGAAGGTCCCGGATTCGGTTCCCGATGCCTCTTAAAGATGATGAGCTGGTGCAAAAAGCTGATGAACAAGCACATACAATGAACAGATACAACAAGCAGACAACGAGGAGACACAGTGAGCAATCAGCAGATAGACAAGGGCACCATCTCAGGGGTGGGGAGGAGAATAACTGGTCACCTATTTTATTTTTTAAGTATATGCCCTATATATAAGACCGCTTTTCTTTGAAACTGAACAAAATGTATGTTAATACTACAAGATGTTAACAGCAGACAAAAAAAAAAATTTGCTAAGTGAAAGAAACCAGACACAAAGTACTACATATTGTATGATTCAATTTATATAAAATGCAAATATAAATCAATTTATAAAGATGAAATTAGATCAGTGGTTACGTAGGGCTGGGAGGGACTGATAAGGGGTGTGGAGTTTTTCTTTTTGGAATAATGATGTTGTTCTACAATTTTTTGTGGTGATGAATGCACAACACTGTGATTAAACTAAAAGCCACTGATTATACCCTTTGGATAGATCATATGGTATGGAAATGTATCTCAATAAAACTGCTTAATAAATAAATAATTGTGCAAGAATAGCCAGAAATAGTATTAGGTTGGTGCAAAAGGAATTGCGGTTTCAGACCATGAATTCCAAATCATTATAACTAGGCTCAAACACGTCTTTATTAATCAAAATAAGAACCATTACAATCAACACATTTTTGCCAACGAAAAATAAGTCTGTAGCGTAAAAATCCATGCTTTGGGATTCAAAGAACTCTTGGAAAGCATTTTCTGCATCCTGCTGGTTGTGGAAACGTTTTCCCTGCAAAAAGTTGTTGAGATGCTTGAAGAAGTGGTAGTTGGTTGGTGAGAGGTCAGGTGAATATGGTGGATGAGGCAAAACTTTGTAGCTCAATTTGTTCAACTTTGGAACCATTGGTTGTGCAACATGCAGTTGGGTGTTGCTATGGAGAAGAATTGAGCCATTCCTGTTGACCAAGGCCGGCTACAGGTGTGGCAATTTTTGGTGCATCTCATCGATTTGCTGAGCAAACTTCTCAGATGTAATGGTTTCACTGGGATTCAGAAAGCTGTAGTGGATCAGACTGGCAGCAGACCACCAAACAGTGATCATGACCATTTTTTGGTGCAAGTTTGGCTTTGGGAAGTGCTTTGGAGCTTCATTTCAGTCCAGCCACTGAGCTGGTCATCGCTGGTTGTTGTATAAAATCCACTTTTCATTGCACATCATAATCCAATCAAGAAATGGTTCATTGTTGTTGCGTAGAATAAGAGAAGATGACACTTCAAAACGACAATTTTTTTGATATTTGGTCAGCTCATGAGGCACCCACTTATCGAGGTTTTTCACCTTTCCAATTTGCTTCAAATGCTGAATGACCGTAGAATGGTCAACATTGAGGTCTTTGGCAACTTCTCGTGTAATTTAAGAGGATCAGCTTCAAAGACTGCTCTCAACTGGTCTTTGTCAACTTCCAATGGCCAGCCACTAAGCTCCTCATAGTCAAGGCTCTTGTTTCCTTTGCAAAACTTCTTGAACCACTACTGTGCTATATGTTCATTAGCACTTCCTGGCCAAGTGAATTGTTGATGTTGCAGTTGTCTCCATTGCTTTACGACCCACTTTGAACTCAAATAAGAAAACTGCTCGAATTTGCTTTTTGTCTAATATTATTTCCATAGTCCAAAATAAATATAAAATAAACAGCAAGTAATAAGTCACTAGCAAAAACATATGAAGCAAGAAATGCACATTAAAATGATGTACAACATAACCACATTTATGAGAATGTATTCCAATTCAAATGGCAAATTTCAACAATGAAAAACCACAATTACACAATTTTGCACCAACCTAATAGCTATATACAGCAGGGGAAGCATAGAGAGATTGAAAGGTGAAGAATTTTGTTTGTTTGTCTGTTTTTTGATTATCATTATTATTATTGAAATAATGAGAATGCTATAATAATGATTGAAGTGATGAATGCATAACTATGTGATTATACCAAATACCACATTGATTGTACACTCTAGATGAACTGTAAGATTTATTAATATGTATCAATAAAATCGAATTGAAGGAAAAAAAATAAAGTTTATTATAACTTAAAAATATATACGCATCAATAAAATTGATTTGTTTAAAAAAAAAGCATATGCCCTCAGAACTGTTACGGAAATGCCTAATTTACCTGGAACCAATTTCCTATACATGCTACAAAGAGAAAGTTTCCGGAGATTAGACCATCTCCTATTATCCAATAAGTCAGACTACATTTTAATTAGTATTTATTCTTCTTCAGACCAAACAAAAACGATGACAAAGAAAAAACATTATAAGCATTTTGAATACTATTACACAAACTTTCTTCTTCTATGGGAATTTTCAGGTAACTTTAGAACTTATTTCTTTGATTAATTTACATGCAGATAAAAATTTTAAAGCATGAATTTATAGAGGGCATAGCTCCTAATATCTTTGATGACAGTGAGTCAGAAAATGTAAAATGCTGTCTATAACAAAATTATAAATTCATACCTTTTATTTTCTGCCAAATTGGCTCCTTCATCCTTTAGCTGTTTACTTTTCTCAGCACAGCCTTCAAGGAGAATTTCTTTCCTCCGTTTGATGGCATTAAGCCAGTTTCCTTCATCATTCTCAGCTATATCCTTTTCATCAGCAGCTTCAGCTTCAAACTGCTGTGAAGTGACCTTTGAGACCTTCTCACCAATTTTTCTCTTCCATCCAAAGGAAGCCATTCTGGAAAATTACAAAGAACCAGTTATTGTTGTTGTTTGTTTGTTTTTAAAAGAGACAGACTTTTACTGAAAATCAATATAAAAATCTGGCCCTGAAAGACCAGAACAGAAATATGCAATTTTCTTGATTTAAGATGGCCAAAATGTGGTTTTTAAAAAAGCTCTACAAACTGTTTAGGACAAGTATGTGTAAGAAGTCTTTTTATATGTGTGCTGACTTTATCATGACAACTCTAGCCAGTAAAGAACCAGTTGTTTTATAATTCAAAATCGGCCCTTTATAAAAGCATTCCAATTAATACATGAAGAATTTTGTTTGTTTGTTTGGGTTTTCTCTAGATGAAGAACTTTGTTTTATGTTTATTATTATTATTTTTTGGAATAATGAAAATGCTCTAACAATGATTGAAGTGATAAATGCATAACCGTGTGATTATACCAAATACCACTGCTTGTAAACTTTGAATGGATTTATGCTTTATTAATATCTATCAATAAAATTGATTTGTTAAAAAAAATTTTAATGCACAGAAAGAAAAAAAAAACAAATGAAGAAGAAACATAATAGTATTAAACAATTAACATTTTAAACCCTAATTAAATAATGGGTCTAGGCTACCATCAGCAATGATTGTTAAATAATGTCACAAGAAAGAAAACTGGACACTATGTACCTCCTGATAGAAGTAATGAAACAACTCGTGAGGTACTCTAGCCAAAATTTAATCCTGAATCAGATCAAGCCTTTACCACTATATAAGAAATACAAGATACAGAAAAGCATGTTAAAAAACATATCATA